>CM031239.1:610069221-610132775 GCA_018340775.1 Taxus wallichiana var. yunnanensis | reverse complement strand
AAGGGTGGTTGGTTCATGATCGGCACCTTCCTCTTACGGATCACCGATGGTGTAATTTCCATTTATGGGATTAGAAGTGTAGGGTTCTACATGATTATGGCAGATTGGTTCTGCCCTTATAGTTACTTTGGTTCCATATCGAGTCCACGAGAATCATATCGACCAATCGGCGATAGGTAACCACCCATCTTGGCGGTGAAATCCCGTGATAAAGGCGATGGCAAAGAGGGAGGAGATCAATGAGCTGATATATCTTGGGTGAATGACAAGCTTGGGCATGCGTGGATGGTAAGTTGAAGTCCTTTGATAACCTTCATGATCTTAACTTAATGTGCCATCTAGGCGAACAACCCCTCTTGCAAGTCGGCGCATATTGTATGCCTAGTACATCTGCAATTTGTTTAGGCATGACAGAGCTACTGGCACCAGAATCGATCATACAATTATGTACCAGGTGGTCGCCAATGATCAGGGAAATGTAGAATGGTGGTGGTTTGTTTGCCGTAGGAATGATTTTCCCTTCCGGTTGACACAAATTTGTAGCATTTGTCACTCCATGGCTTGGTGATCCGTTGGTTTTACTAAAAGCTGCTTCGAGCTTCTCACTGACAGTTTCTTTGAGAAGGAATCGAGAGTGCATCCCACATGGTAACGCTTAGATTGGTTTTCTTCATTTGTTCTACTATGCTGAAGGGAATCGCTCCAACTTTATTGAAACCTTTTTGGGCATTGGGGTCCTCCTTTGGAAAATGTTTGTTGGGTACGTGATGCACTGGAGAACCATCTTTCCTAGCGGTGTGGCTAGTCGATGTTTGTGATTTCTTTCCCTCATTTCTATCAACCGCCATTTGTAATCCATGTTGAGAAGTGGATGCTAGATCAGATTCGGGAGCTTGAGGCTCCATTGCTCTCTTCTTGGAGCAGTGTTTGCTTTGCCACTGATGAAGAATCTGTATTCAACCCACAAAATCTTCTTCTTGCCGGTTTAGTAAAGTGGATTCTTGAGTGTGCTGTGGTTGATCATGCGCGCTTCTTGTGTAGATGAATTATTTGTTAAATTTGAAGGGGAAGATACACTTTGAACCATAAGGGCTTGGCTAAGAACTCCATTGGGACAAAGATTTTGATTGTGCGGTTGAGAACAAGGATAGCACCATTCGTAGTCTTGAACTAGATTATTCGAGCAGTCTTATAGCTCTAGATGAGCTAGGCTGCAGAGGGTTCACGAAAGTTCAGGGCCGACATTTGCGGACTTGACTTGTAGTTTGATTTTGAGGCTGATTGTTTCCTTGAAAAGGAGGGCGGATAGCTGATCTTGCTGATTTTGTAGCTTGATACGGACGATTGTATTGAAATTGTTGCCTTTTGAGTGCAATGAGCTCATTTCCAAAATTTTTGCGGTAGTGACTTGACTTGAATAGGTCATTTGAAGAGGCGGGGAAGATTGAGATGGTTGCTTGGAGTCCACTAGAAGAGGAGCAATGATAGAGTGATGATTAATCATAAGATCCGGAGAAAAGGGCATTGGTGGTCGTGGAGCTATCTTTCCCGGCTGAATCAAAGAATTCTACTGCACTTATGGCAACTTCGTAAGCATCGGGAAGTGTAGTCCCTCCCATAGGCTGGATCATAAACTGTTGCTACATCGCTATTGAAGGCTCGCAAATAGTACAAGAATGCATTATGTGCGAGAAGGCTTTATGAGCGCTGGGAATCCTATTCCAAGTCTGTGGAATCGGAAGTTGAAATCACTCATGTATTCTTGGGAGCTCTCTTTATGGTAGTAAGTTGTTCCAAAGTGATAGGTGATCACTTTTGTCTTGAATGTTTACATAGCTTTTCTCCCAACTCGTCCCAAGTGGTTATAGTGCCAACACCTAACCCTGAAACCATTGAAGTGCTTTTCCCTTGAAAGAGGTAGCAAGTCTAAGCTATGACATTGTCTTCGGTGATATTATGTCTTTGCCTTGCAGATCTTGGCTACATCAAAGAATATGCTCCTTCTGAGTAGCGTGAGTTTCCCAGTGTAGAAGGGTAAACTTTTGAGTGCCGCAACAGTATCGGATCACGTTGAGCCAACATAAGAGGACTGCTTGCATTGAAAGGGGGAAAAACTTGGTTCCTCGCCATAGCGACGAAAGGTTGATTGTTCCTGGGTGGAGGAAATCTTCCGTAAGGAGGAGTTGAATGACCCCTAGTAGGTAAATCTGCAACTGGGGATGTGGAAATGCCTCTTCTTCTTCTCTTTGGAGGAGATAAGGAAAGTTCGGTATGCTGATAATTTCCTTTCTTTGAAGAAGCTCTTGTCTGAATTCTTCGCATAAGTTATCGCACTGAGATTTGGAATCCAGAGATATGGAGTCGCCAGGTACTTTGACTCGTGTAAGTGAGAAGAGAAGTACCAACTCTGTCCCACTCGTGCATGTGAATAGGACGTTCGGTGTGATTGGGACACATGGGATCACCTCTCAGTGTGGGACTTGGGCTCGAGGTGAACCTCAGGAGAAGGCCGGCTTCCTCTTCCTAAACTAAGTGTTGTACTACTCCTAGTGTAACAAAAATGATTATCTAGTCTAGGCTAACATTTTCATGGGGTTTTAGGGAAAGAGTTTTACTGAAATGAAACTATACTAGGGATGGTGATGCCTTACCGAATAAAGGGTGTCTTCAGATTCGGGAAGGGTTAATTTGAAGAGGGTGTGTGCACCACGCAGTCAACTTCACCTCTGCACTTAGAGAGGTACATGATACCACGAGGCTAAGAGACACGCGTTCCTTTTGTTAAACTTTATCGAGGCCAGAAATATACAGGTTTCCCAGTGAAGAAGGATGAACTCAAGAAGGGTGAATAGACACCACAACTCAAGCGCATGCAATACTTCACCACTCGATAAGCACGAACTCCGAGAACCTGCAGTAGAAACTTAAACTTGCACGGTGTACTGCAAGTATGAGAAAGGCACAAAGAAGCATAGAAGGATGAAAGGACCGAGATTAGTCACAAAACACACACTTTTATTGCTTGATAACATGCACAATGCATCATACATTCGAAAGAGGCAATAGTTGCCATTACAGGTCTTGAAGAGGAGGCTTGAAAGTTCTCTCAACACACAAGAGAACAACTTGCGGAAGAGAGGACCCTTGAAAAGTATACACTCTTACAGAGATATCTAAGCTGTCGACTTATGCAGGCTGTTGGAACCCTTTGAAATGAGCTTCCAACTTACATTTATAGAAGAATATGTGAGAAAGAAGAGGAAATGGTCATAATTACATTCCTAAAATGAAGGCCCATGATGTATTTATTGCAGTTAGTTGAACTACCTGAGAAGGTTCCATCATGGGTCATTAATTGCACGATGACCAAGTCTTCTCATTAATTAAAAGAATATTTAAATAAAATATTTAAATAATAATAATAAATATTATTATTAAAATATTTAAATAAAAATATTAATTTAATTAACATAATGTTGGGACCCCCCCGTTGACCCGTTTGACTTGAAGAGGAGGGGGGTCCATGTGGATAGAATCTGCACATAGCCAAATTTGATGAGCTTGAATCCTCTAACTCGGTATTGCACTCGATTTTGACCCCGCACCAACTCTTTCCTCGTCTTGGCAATCGGGCCCTTTTGCATTGAGTCCTCCGAATGGTGGACTATCAAACTTGATTCTTATCATTTCGCTCTGTTAACTTCGAAACCATTTATGCATTCCTCGTTCAAACTTCATGAAACATCACCACGAGCTCCCAAATACATTATTGATTTGACCTGGCTTTGTTTTGCATATCAACCCGAGCACCCGGTCTCAACTCGGACTCTCACATGTCATGTCTCACGAGCTCATATTTACCATCTGCACACATCTGATTTCCTTACTCCACTGAACAACAATGGATTACATGCTCATTGGTTATAAACTCAAGCACTAGCTCATGCATTGAGCTCTTCTTTGATTCGGTCGATCTCTCGAGCTATTCTATGCTTTGTATCTGCGGGAAATATTAAGATTTGTTCGATCATGTTCACATTTTCACGCCTCTAAGAATGGTTTTACCACAATGCTCACGGTTCTTCCTTATCATATAACACTTGTAGTAAGAATGTTTAGCTTTGCCATAATAAGCACAATTTGTACCTTCCAAACGATGAGAAAATGCCATTATTAATAAAGACCTAATGCTGCCATGATGATGACACAGTCTCATGCCCATAACATGTCGATAGACACCTAAGACTGATTTTTGGCCAAAGAGCCCTTGGTATTTTGGCGGTGCACACTCGAAATCTCAGCTCCAATCGACAATTATGATTATCTCTATTGGAACCTATGGCATAGGTAGCCGTGAGCTATACAATATACTCATTTTTCGAAAACTAAAAAGATCCTTCATGTTACAATTTGCAACACATAAAAGGAGTCCTTCAAAAATACATTGAGCAATTTGGGGCAGCCAGAGGGACCTTGGAAAAAATGTACTGATAACTATATGAATTCTTCCTTAGTCGTGGATCAAAGCTAATAAAGCCGATAAAACCGGCTCGAAACTACTGATATAATCGTCCATTGTTAAAAACAGCTTCTCTGAACTCGGTAAAAGAATATTTTATTGTGCGATTGAACGCACATAATGGAAAGGTATAAATATTGCCTCTGCTCTCGGATTTTCTCGAAGAGACCATTTCTGAATGCAAGGATGATGTGAGTAAAGCAAAAGCGGCCGACCGGGTATCTTGAGTTGACCTTCGCATTCAATTCGTTTCTAGGGAAAACAATGCCGAAGCAATATGAATCGTTTCGCTCGCACGTAATAAACCTTCATCTCTGGTTCATGGAAATTCTATGAAGCCTCGAGCAGCGTGACTCGATCCATCGTGCATGGCGGTGAATATTTGTTTTACTGCAGCGTGCGTAGGAGCTTCTCGCGACCACCGAATGCTATGCGTGGATGCGGAATGTAAAACCTCCTTCAAACAACCTTACATTTACAAAGCGGCCGACCCGAGACAACCACGTTTAATCCGATTAAACACTTCATTTGCTTCATTCCACGTTTTCCAACTTACCTTGCGTGTGACTGCGCCCAAAGACTCGGACCACGTTTAAGCGGCTCGTGCGGAAGTTTGATGTTGGATTGCCATCGTCAAATCTCCACTTGGCGATCTTGCTCCAAATCTCCCCGCGCGAGTTTCTTCTTTGGTTTGCCATCCACAAAAAAACCCGCTTGGCGAGTCTGCTCCTTATTTCCCACGTCCAGCGGCTTGGACAAACTAATCCACGGGCCCGGCCTCGGCTTTGCCTTGCATGCAACCTTGGCAAGTTCGCTCCTTATCTCCATAATTTCCACGGCGGCGGGATTTTCAGCTTGGCCCGCCATTCATAAAAATCCACTTGGAAATCAAGTGAAATATTTCCCATGCGCGGAAATATCGTTCTCTTGCCAAGATCGTGCCTTCACTTATTGTGAGGTCCCATGCGGCCACGTAGATAATTTTTTAAAGCATTTCTACGGGTAGAAATTTTCGAGAATAGTTGGCAAATGGCAGAAATAGTTTATGTAGTCGTTGCTTATCTTGAATTAACCACTCTACATGCTTTGCTTTAATATTGATTCTGAGCAGATTGCAGCTTGAATTTTTCAGGAAGATTCAAATTTAAGCGATTGCGGGATCTGTAAAAATTTCATAAGACCATCTTGTTCCATGAAAATCGATGCATTAGTCCACCACATGGGACCATACTTTTAGCAATTTGAATTGGCTATCGCGCAGCCTACATGGTAGAGAAGTAAACTTTATCTCGGAGAAGCAATCGCCTCAGAGAGAGTTAATTGCGGCCAGTGCCACGGGCGATCCCAAGGAATCGTTGGTGTTGATCTGATGTTACGGTTGCATGGGACGACAGTAGTGATCGGTCGTTGTAAAATCTTGCTGCTTTGTAGTAGAAGGGCGAGATAAAGTTTTAGTTGAGTTGTCTCGCCTTTTCACTTTGGAAAGTCGCTTCCATGGAAGAAGCTCGATCAAATCTTGAGACAAGTTTTGCGAATGAGGCTTTGAGATTGTGAATTCATATTCCAACAAGGAAGCATCAATCTCTCCATGTTGAATTAAACCGAGTCGAGCTCGTCATTTCTCTGCCTCAATGAGCCACCCATCGAAACATCCTCCACTCCTATCGAGACTCTTCTATGACAAGCCAAAGTTGGATGACCGAACTTACATTTCCTACTCATGAACTCGTCTAAGGCTTGTGATCGAGTTATGCCGAGTTAGGAGAAGGCACGAACTCCTCGATGACTCGTCTCTTTATTCCCGATTTGACACTTTTTTTTAGCTCGGCCAGAGCGAGATAAACTTGTCAAACTCCTCGATAGCTCGCATTCTTGGAAAAAATGGCGATCTCACACGATCACCAAAAGTGGGTCCACAGGACCAATGTCGTGATTTGATTGTAACAAGGCCCTGTTTTCCAATTTTTCCATGTGCGTAAAATTGGATAACATTTTTGGCGACCTCTCGGGGATGATTGCCTGCTAAGCATGATTCCAGTAGCCTTAAGTCATCCATTGGGCATGGAGTCTATGTTGGAATCCTCGAAAGTAGTATGATTTTCTTTGACACATCCGGAATCTCCTTGAACATTGCTTTGATATCCACAGGCCTCCACGGAATGCTAAGCATGAAGTATATTGAATCTATTGAATGCTTGACATCCATGGAACACTGCAAAATTTTGAACGAAGCAGATTTTGAACTGTTATAGAGACCTTAAACCTTTTTTACCTTGACACCTTCCAATGATGAAACAATGTGCAGAACAACACAAAACACAACAACAAGGAAAGCAAAACAACAACACACAACAATGTGCATAAGCACTTGGAGGAAAACACCTAATTTAAGCTATACGGGGGTGGGCAGCTTCTCAAAAACAAGCTTTGAGATGTATCCCATTCACATGAATGGGCAGTTCTTCTCCATTGAGCCTAGATAGATGAAATGAATTTGCCTCTTTGCAACTTGTGATGATGTATGGTCCACTCCAGAGAGCGTCAAACTTGGCATGCTTGCCTGGTTTGGCCCTGTCTTCATCCCATTTGAGAACTAAATCTCCCTCTTGAAAATGTCTGTCGGATGCCTTCTTGTCAAAGATTTCTTAACTTGAGGCACGATCTTTGCTCCAAAGTTTTCATAGCCTTGTCTCGTACTTCCTCTAACTCCATGAGTTCGAGCAAACCTTCTTTGTCGGAGGATCACTCTCTATAACTTCAAGTTGATGAGCTAACTCCAAAGAAGGTAACTCCAGTAGAGAGTGGGAGTTTTGCCTCTCTTCCATATACAAGAACGAAAGGAGAATTTCCGATGGCCCTTTTAGGTGTGATTCGATCTGCCCATAAGGCGGTCTTAAGCTGTGTATGCCAAGTCCTCTTGTTAGTCTCCATTGTGCGCTTAATAATCCTTATGAGGTTTTTGTTGCTAGACTCAGCCAATCCGTTTCCTTGCGGATAGTAATTGGATGAAGTTTTGAGGTATACCCCATTTTTAACAGCCCATTCACTCAGTTTCATACCAAGAAAAGCTAGCGCGTTGTCTGAAATGATTGTAAATGGAACACCAAACCTCGTCATTATACCCTCCAAAAAATCTAGAACTGCCTTTTCATTGCTCTCTTTTAATGCTACCGCCTCTGTCCATCGAGTAAAATAGTCTGTTGCGGTAAGGACCCACTTATGTCCGTCACTAGATGGAGGATTAATCATTCCGATGAAGTCCAACCCCCATTGAACAAAGGGTTGATCCACTTGAATTGGATGCAGCGGAAGAGCTGCCAGCTTCTGCTTACCTGTGAAAAAGGCACATTCCTTGCACTTCCTTACCCAGAGATGGGCATCCTTGAATAAATCCGGCCAATAGTAGCCAGCTCGCATGATCTTAGTAGCTGTTGTTCGTGCGGAATAATGTCCTCCAGATAGGCCATTATGAAATTCTTCTAGTATCTTACTTACCTTTCGGTCCTATGCACCGAAGGAGAACACCGTTCAAATCTTTTCGAAAGAGAATGCTATCTACCAAAACATATGGGATAGATTGAAGACGGAAAGTTCGTCTTTGGTTTTTATCCATGTTTGCTGGGTATGCTCCTGAGAAGATGAAATTCTTCATTTTGGATAACCAGTCAGCTTGATCAACATCCTCATCAGTATTTAGGAGTGTCACGTCCTCATTACCTTTTGATTCCATGTCTGCAGCAAGTTGCTCACATAAACCCTTACCTCTGACAAGTTTAGTGACTTTGATATGCACGTCATACTCCATTACCTTCGTGATCCATCCAGCACGCTTTTCGTTCATTTCTTTGTTCAACAAAAACTCCTTGACACCTGGATGAGACACCATCAGATGAATCTTGTTGTTGGACAACATGTGCTTGAATTTCTTCAAAGCTCGAATAACCGCAAAGACTTGCTTTTCAATGAATGAGTATTTGAACTCGTAGTCTTTGAGGGATTGACTGAAGAAAGCGATTGGTTGCTCCATCAGGTTGTCGTTTTGTTGGGTGAGGATCCCTGAAATGCTCTCTTGACCTGCAAAAGCATAAAGGATAAAATCTTTGTCAAACCTGGGGTTCACAAGCGTGGGAGCTTGGGAAATGGCTGTTTTGATGGCTTCGAAGCTTTCTCGTCCTTCCTTTGTCCATGAGAATGGCATGTTTTTCTTTAGCATGGATGTCAGTGGTTTAGCCAATGTCGCAAATTGAGGGATGAATCTCCGCACAAAATTTATGGTTCCCAAAAAGCTCTGGAGGCCCTTCTTGTGACTTGGGAGAGATAAGGACATAATCGAATGAATCCTGGCTGGATCGATTGATAATCCTTCTGCTGAAACAACATGCCCCAACAATTTTCCCTCGTGCACTGCGAAAATACATTTCTTGGGGTTAAGTGAAACCCCAAATTCCCTACACCTTTGGAAAACTTTCTTTAGATGTGTGATGTGATCTTCTGCATGCTTAGAGTATACAGTTATATCATCAAGGTAAACCAAAATAATATCGTTGATCAGTCCCTTAAATGCCATGTCCATGGCTCTTTGGAAAGTAGCCCCGGCGTTGGACAATCCGAATGGCATTTTATTGTAGGCATATGTGCCCCACTTGGTAGTGAAAGCCGTTTTGAATTGGTCGGATTCTTGGACTAAGATTTGATTGTAACCTGAATATCCATCGAGCAAAGAAAATCTTTGAGCTCCTGCCACCGTTTGAAGGATCTGCTCCATCGAGGGAAGAGGATAATGATCTTTTAATGACGCACGATTCAAATCCCTGAAATCTACGCATAACCGGATCTCTCCGTTCTTCTTCCTCACGGGCACCAAATTGGCTACCCATGAGGAATGCTTGATGGGAAAAATTATACAAGCCTCGATGAGCTTGGTTAGCTCCTTTCTCATTAGTGGCTCAATTTTGGGATTAATTGGTCTGTTTACGTGGCTGCGGCTTAGCATTAGGATCCAGTTCGATGGTATGTTGCGCAAGACCTGGATCAAAACCACGTAGATCTTTATAGCTCCATGCAAAGATGTCATGATACTCTCGAAAAAGTTTGATGAAAGTTTCTTTCTCCTCAGAAGTACACACTTTTCCAATCTTAAGAAATTTTTCATTTGATACTTCGACTTCCTCAAAATATTCTTCTTTGACCACCATGTTAGGGCTTTGTCTTTTGGCTTGGTCATCTGAATTGAAAATGGATTCCAAAGTGACTAAACCTTTTGGTAACTTGTTGCTTTTCAATTGGATAATTTGCTCACCATATGACTCTTGCAACTTATCTTGATTTTTGCAGCAAACTCCGCCTCTTCTTGTAGGAAGAGGACAATTTGTTGTCACTATCGAACACTTGCCAACTACTCACATTATCAGGGACTGCTGGTCGAACCACCATTTTAACAAATTGCTGCCCTTCTTTCATGATATCAACTGGTATGTTGTATTGTGAACCAATTGTAGCAAGCCTATCCGCATCTTGATTTTGACCTCTAGGAATTGCATGGATCCCAAAAGCTTCGAAATCTTCAATTAGGTCCCAGACTCGGTTCTTGTATGATCTTAAAAGATCATTTTTGGATGCACTACGTGCTGAAACTTGATGAACAACTAACTCACTATCTCCAAAAACAGTTAGGGCCTTGATTCCCTTCCTTTGGGCTAGCTGAATTCCTTGCACAAGAGCCTCGTATTACTGCATTGTTATTGTTGTGCAAATTGAGCCGCAACCGGAAAGATGAGAAGTACTTATCTCCCTCTGGAGAAATTAACATAACACCAGCACCGGATCCATTCTTACTTCTTGAGCCATCGAAGAACAATTGCCATAGTCCTTTAGAATCATTTGGTGTTTTGACAAGTTGTGGTATGATCGTATCTTCTTCATGGATACAGTAGGTACCTAATCCTGTTTCTTCCAAGACCAGCAAACCAGCTTCTTCTTCTGCCAATACATCGGCGTAGGGATCGTACTGATGATCTCTACTTGCTTCATCTAGCAGAGTATCAGGGACTTCCTCAACAAGGGTGGTTGGTTCATGATCGGCACCTTCCTCTTCTGGATCACCGATGGTGTAATTTCCATTTATGGGATTAGAAGTGTAGGGTTCTACATGATTATGGCAGATTGGTTCTGCCCTTATAGTTACTTTGGTTCCATATCGAGTCCTGAGAATCATATGCGACCAATCGGCTGATAGGTAACCACCCATCTTGGCGGTGAAATCCCGTGATAGGCAGATGGCAAAGAGGGGAGGGAGATCAATGACTGATATATCTTGGGTGAATGACAAGCTTGGGCATGCGTGGATGGTAAGTTGAAGTCCTTTGATAACCCCAACAGTCTTAACAGCTGTGCCATCTAGCTGAACAACCCCTCTTGCAACTGGCGCATATTGTATGCCTAGTACATCTGCAATTTGTTTAGGCATGACAGAGCTACTGGCACCAGAATCGATCATACAATTATGTACCAGGTGGTCGCCAATGATCAGGGAAATGTAGAATGGTGGTGGTTTGTTTGCCGTAGGAATGATTTTCCCTTCCGGTTGACACAAATTTGTAGCATTTGTCACTCCATGGCTTGGTGATCCGTTGGTTTTACTAAAACTGTTCAGAGCTTCTCGCAACAGGTTTCTTTGAGAAGGAATCGAGAGTGCATCCCACATGGTAACGCTTAGATTGGTTTTCTTCATTTGTTCTACTATCTTTGAAGGGAATCGCTCCAACTTTATTGAAACCTTTTTGGGCATTGGGGTCCTCCTTTGGAAAATGTTTGTTGGGTACCGTGATGCACTCGGAGAACCATCTTTCCTGCGGTGTGGCTAGTCGATGTTTACGGTGATTTCTTTCCCTCATTTCTATCAACCGCCATTTGTAATCCATGTTGAGAAGTGGATGCTAGATCAGATTCGGGAGCTTGAGGCTCCATTGCTCTCTTCTTGGAGCAGTGTTTCTTTGCCATTGATGAAGAATCGGTATTGACCCACAAAAATCTTCTTCTTGCCGGTTTAGTAAAGTGGATTCTTCGTGCACATGGTTGATCTGCTTTGCTTCTTGTGTAGATGAATTATTTGTTAAATCGAAGGGAAGATACACTTTGAACCATAAGGGCTGGCTAAGAACCCCATTGGGACAAAGATTTTGATTGTGAGGTTGAGAGCAAGGATAGCACCATTCGTAGTCTTGAACTAGATTATTACGAGCAGTACTATAGCTCTAGATGAGCTAGGCTGCAAGAGGGTTACGAAAGTTCAAGGGCGACATTTGCTGACTTGACTTGTAGTTTGATTTTGAGGCTGATTGTTTCCTTGAAAAGGAGGACGGCTAGCTTTGATCTTTTGCTGATTTTGTGGCTGATATGGACGATTGTATTGAAATTGTTGCCTTTTGAGTGCAACAAGCTCATTTCAAAATTTTGCGGTAGTGACTTGACTTCAAATAGGTCATTTGAAGAGGCGGGGGAAGATTGAGATGGTTCTTGGAGTCCACTGGAATAGGAGCAATGATAGGTGATGATTCGTAAGATCGGAGAAAAGGGCATTGGTGGTCGTGGAGCTATCTTTCCGGCTGAATCAAAGAATTCTCTGCACTTATGGCAACTTCGTAAGCATCGGGAAGTGTAGTCCCTCCCATAGACTGGATCATAAGCTGCTACATCGCTATTCAAGGCTCATGAAATAGTACAAGAATGCATTATGTGCGAAGGCTTTATGAGCGCTTAGGAATCCTATTCCAAGTCTGTGGAATCGGAAGTTGAAATCACTCATGTATTCTTGGGAGCTCTCTTTATGGTAGTAAGTTGTTCCAAAAGTGATAGGTGATCACTTTTGTCTTCAAATGTTTACATAGCTTTTCTCCCAACTCGTCCCAGTGGTTATAGTGCCAACACCTAACCGAAACCATTGAAGCGCTTTTCCCTTAAAGAGGTAGCAAGAAGTCTAAGCTGCAACGTTGTCTTCGGTGATATTATGTACTTTGCACATATCTTTGGCTACATCAAAGATATGCTCCACTTTGGAGTAACGTGAGTTTCCCCGTGTAGAAGGGTAAACTTTTGAGTGCCGCATGATTATCGGATCACGTTGAGCCAACATAAGAGAGATTTGCTTGCATTGAAAGGGGAAAAACTTGGTTCCTCGCCATAGCGACGAAAGGTTGATTGTTCTTGGGTGGAGGAAATCTTCCGTAAGGAGGAGTTGAATGACCCCTAGTAGGTAAATCTGCAACTGGGGATGTGGAAATGCCTCTTCTTCTTCTCTTTGGAGGAGATAAGGAAAGTTCGGTATGCTGATAATTTCCTTTCTTTGAAGAAGCTCTTGTTTGAATTCTTCGCATAAGTTATCTCCTTGAGATTTGGAATCCAGAGATATGGAGTCGCCAGGTACTTTGACTTGTGTAAGTGAGAAGAGAAGTACCAACTCTGTCCCACCTTGTTTGATGCACCTCTGAACTGAAACTCTAAGCTGTGTGTGTGGTCGCACGGTGGCTTAAGATTTACTGTTTGATAATGAGACACCTCTGAAAGATGAAACTCTAACTGTGATGTCCCACCGGGCGTGCCAAAAACTGTTGCTGTTGTCGCCAAATCACTGCACCCCCCGAATATCCAGGATGTGAATAGGACGTTCGGTGTGATTGGGACACATGGGATCACCTCTCAAGCTGTGGGACTTGGGCTCGAGGTGAACCTCCGGAGAAGGCCGGCTTCCTCTTCCTAAACTAAGTGTTGTACTACTCCTAGTGTAACAAAAATGATTATCTAGTCCTAGGCTAACATTTTCATGGGGTTTTAGGGAAAGAGATTTACAGAAATGAAACTATACTAGGGATGGTGATGCACCGAATAAAGGGTGTCTTCAGATTCAGGAAGGGTTAATTTGAAGAGGGTGTGTGCACCACAGGTCAACTTCACCTACTGCAACTTAGAGAGGGTACATGATACCACAGGCTAAGAGACACGCGTTCCTTTTGTTAAACTTTATCGGATAGAAATATACCAGTTTCCCAGGTGAAGAAGGATGAACTCAAAGGGTGAATGCAGACACACCTGACAACTCAACCGCATGCGATACTTCACCACTCGATAAGCACGAGACTCCAGAACCTGCAGTAGAAACTTAAACTTGCACATGTGTACTGCAGTATGAGAAAGGCACAAAGAAGCATAGAAGGATGAAAGGACCGAGATTAGTCACAAAACACACACTTTTATTGCTTGATAACATGCACAATGCATCATACATTCGAAAGAGGCAATAGTTGCCATTACGGTCTTGAAGAGGAGGCTTGAAAGTTCTCTCAACACACAAGAACAACTTGCGAGAAGAGAGAGGACCCTTTGAAAAGTATACACTCTTTTGACGAGATATCTAACTGTCCAACTTATGCAAGCTGTTGGAACCCTTTGAAATGAGCTTCAACTTACATTTATAGAAGAATATGTGAGAAAGAAGAGGAAATGGTCATAATTACATTCCTAAATGAAGGCCCATGATGTATTTATTGCGGTTAGTTGAACTACCTGAGAAGGTTCCATCATGGGTCATTAATTGCCTGATGACCAAGTCTTCTCAATTAATTAAAAGAATATTTAAATAAAATATTTAAATAATAATAATAAATATTATTATTAAAATATTTAAATAAAAATATTAATTTAATTAACATAATGTTGGGACCCCCCGTTGACCCGTTTGACTTGAAGAGGAGGGGGGTCCATGTGGATAGAATCTGCACATAGCCAAATTTGATGAGCTTCGAATCCTCTAACTCGGTATTGCACTCGATTTTTGACCCCGCACCAACTCTTTCCTCGTCTTGGCAATCGGGCCCTTTTGCATTGAGTCCTCCGAATGGTGGACTATCAAACTTGATTCTTATCATTTCGCTCTGTTAACTCGAAACCATTTATGCATTCCTCGTTCAAACTTCATGAAACATCACCACGAGCTCCCAACTGATTCGACCTGGCTTTGTTTTGCATATCAACCCGAGCACCCGGTCTCAACTCGGACTCTCACATGTCTATGTACCGAGCTCATATTTACCATCCTGCACATCTGATTTCCTTACTCCCTGAACAACAATGGGTCTATGCTCATTGGTTATAAACTCAAGCACTAGCTCATGCATTGAGCTCTTCTTTGATTCGGTCGATCTCTTGAGCTATTCTGTGCTTTGTATCTGCGGGAAATATCAAGATTTGTTCGATCATGTTCACATTTTCACGCCTCTAAGAATGGTTTTACCACAATGCTCACGGTTCTTCCTTATCATATAACACTTGTAGTAAGAATGTTTAGCTTTGCCATAATAAGCACAATTTGTACCTTCCAAACGATGAGAAAATGCCATTATTAATAAAGACCTAATGCTGCCATGATGATGACACAGTCTCATGCCCATAACATGTCTGATAGACACCCTAAGACTGATTTTTTGGCCAAAGAGCCCCTTGGTATTTTGGCAGTGCACCCGGAAATCTCAGCTCCAATCGACAATTATGCTACTATTGGAACCTATGGCATAGGTAGCCGTGAGCTATACAATATACTCATTTTTTCAGAAACTAAAAAGATCCTTCATGTTACAATTTGCAACACATAAAAGGAGTCCTTCAAAAAATACATTGAACAGCTGGGGCAGCCAAGAGGACCTTGGAAAAAATGTACAGTAACAACTATATGAATTCTTCCTTAGTCGTGGATCAAAGCTAATAAGCCGATAAAACCGGCTCGAAACTACAGTATAATCGTCCATTGTTAAAAACGAGCTTCTCTGAACCTGGTAAAAGAATATTTTATTGTCTGATTGAACGCACATAATGGAAAGGTATAAATATTGCCTCTGCTCTCGGATTTTCTCGAAGAGACCATTTACGAGTAACAAGGATGTAGCAGGCAAAACGGCTGACCGGGTATCTTCAGAGTTGACCTTCGCATTCAATTCGTTTCTAGGGGAAAACAATGCCGAGCAATATGAATCGTTTCGCTCTGCACGTAATAAACCTTCATCTCCTGGTTCATGGAAATTCTATGAAGCCTCGAACAGCGTGACTCCAATCCATCGTGCATGGCAGTGAATATTTGTTTTCTGCAACTGTGCGTGGGAGCTTCTCGCGACCACCGAATGCTATGCGTGGATGCGGAATGTGTAAAACCTCCTTCAAACAACCTTCTGTTTACAAAACGGCCGACCAGACAACCACGTTTAATCCGATTAAACACTTCAACTGCTTCATTCCACGTTTTCCAACTTACCTTGCGTGTGACTCGCCCAAAGACTCGGACCACGTTTAAACGGCTCGTGCGGAAGTTTGATGTTGGATTGCCATCGTCAAATCTCCACTTGGCAGTGCTGCTCCAAATCTCCCCCGCGCGGAGTTTCTTCTTTGGTTTGCCATCCACAAAAAACCCGCTTGGCAGTGCTGCTCCTTATTTCCCACGTCCAACGGCTTGGACAAACTAATCCACGGGCCCCGGCCTCAGCTTTGCCGCGCAACCTTGGCAAGTTCGCTCCTTATCTCCGCAATTTCCACCAGCGAGCGGGATTTTCAGCTTGGCCCGCCATTCATAAAAATCCACTTGGAAATCAAGTGAAATATTTCCCATGCGCGGAAATATCGTTCTCTTGCCAAGATCGTGCCTTCACTTATTGTGAGGTCCCATGCAGCCGCGTAGATAATTTTTTAAAGCAGCTACAGGTAGAAATTTTCGAGAATAGTTGGCAAATGGCAGAAATAGTTTATGTAGTCGTTGCTTATCTTCAATTAACCACTCTACATGCTGCTTTAATATTGATTCCTGAACAGTTGCCGCTTGAATTTTTCAGGAAAGATTCAAATTTAAGCGATTGCGGGATCTGTAAAAATTTCATAAGACCATCTGTTCCATGAAAATCGATGCATTAGTCCACCACATGGGACCATACTTTTAGCAATTTGAATTGGCTATACGCAGCAGCTACATGGTAGAGAAGTAAACTTTATCTCAGAGAAACAATCGCCTCCAGAGAGAGTTAATTGCGGCAGTGCCACGGGCGATCCCAGGAATCGTTGGTGTTGATCTGATGTTACGGTTGCATGGGACGACAGCCGTGATCAGTCGTTGTAAAATCTTGCTGCTGTAGTAGAAGGACGAGATAAAGTTTTAGTTGAGTTGTCTCGCCTTTTCACTTTGGAAAGTCGCTTCCATGGAAGAAGCTCGATCAAATCTTGAGACAAGTTTTGCGAATGAGGCTGAGATTGTGAATTCATATTCCAACAAGGAAGCATCAATCTCTCCATGTTGAATTAAACCGAGTCGAGCTCGTCATTTCTCTGCCTCAATGAGCCAACCATCGAAACATCCTCCACTCCTATCGAGACTCTTCTATGACAAGCCAAAGTTGGACAACCGAACTTACATTTCCTACTCATGAACTCGTCTAAGGCTTGTGATCTGAGTTATGACCGAGTTAGGAGAAGGCACGAACTCCTCTGATGACTCGTCTCTTTATTCCCGATTTGACACTGTTTTAGCTCGACCGAGCGAGATAAACTTGTCAAACTCCTCGATAGCTCGCATTCTTGGAAAAAATGAGCGATCTCACCTGATCACCAAAAGTGGGTCCCTGGGACCAATGTCGTGATTTGATTGTAACAAGGCCCTGTTTTCCAATTTTTCCATGTGCGTAAAATTGGATATAGCGTGCGAGAGGAGAAGGGGGCTCCGTCACACAAGAGTATACAATAATGTCATCAACAATTTTTAATACACTAAAGATTTGCAAACTTCCACAACAATTCTAATGTTTGATTAATTTAAAATAAATTATCCATTTCCCGAAACAACCATATTTTAAGGCAACCCTTGGTAACACGTCAAACGTCACACAAAGATACAAACATAACTTCTAAGTGACATTATCAAAACAAAATCTTCCGCTGAATCCATAAGACTATCAATGCAAAGTTTGAGCTTTTCTGAAGGTTAATCACATTTAAGGAAATTTCCATCACAAACTATTACGGTAATTACGTGCATAAAAACCGACCAATATTAATTAATAGCGTTAACATTACAAGGGAGCAAATAATGCAAGTTAGGAAAAATAGAAGAGCGCCATCAGCAATAATTCTGAGAGGGGATTAGACCAACTATTCTAGTGTCAACGAGGTACAGGATTCGCACAATGAAACCTCCAGCTTAGTTGATCCGAAAAGCTAGTTATGGTTCAAGTTGATAGGGATGGTCAAGGCACTTCCTGAGGATGGCCTTAAAAGCCTAGAAACAAGATGAAAGATAGTATAAGAGTCTAAACACGCGAGATGGAAAAACACGTTGCAAACAAACCTTTTCATTCTACCAGTTTTAATACCAAAACTCTAAGCTGGCTAGCCCACGCATTGCTCACACAATCCTACAACCTTTCTTTCTCGATGCCAAAAGGTTATCAAAGGGACTTGCAAAGGAGCTAACAAAGAACGTCAAGGACAAACTTGGGTGCTAGGAAGGGGGTTTCATAGTTATCGTAAACTTACTTCCATGATATCGAAAATACTAGCTTGATCAACATAATAACTTGCAACTCAATCGCCGAGAAGAATTAATACATAAACAAACAGGCGAAGGTCTATCATTCAAGTAAGAGAAACATAACATTCAGAGGAGAGAGCACACACATCCTTTCGACCAACATACTGTCAACGATAAAAGCTAAAAAGAGAAGGAACAAGCAGAAAGGGGGAAATCTCCCATCATGACATCCAACTGATATATCAAAGCAAGGAAAAATGGTTCGATTTCACAATATTTTTAAATAAAATAACGGTAGAAAAGTGTAGAAATATCTTGCCTTTTTCTCCAGCTTCAACAGTCGCACAGACTCCATGCACGGTCAAAGATAATAACCGTAGGTACTTGGAATCCGGGTGCACCAGCCTAAGCGGTCCACATTCACGATCCGCGAGACCATGCAATTGAAGAGGATTTTTGTCAAACAGTTCACGAGCATTGTTGTATTTGAAGTGACTCCATGCACTTGTGCTCAACTATTGATTTCCTTGAGCTTCTACTTCTTGTGGGATTCGACAACCAACACACATACCCTATACGCGCTACCACAAACACAAGTGATCTACACAAGGCTGGAGGAGATGGATTTACCCAAGTTATTCATATTTGTTTCAACTTCCTATGCCTCCTCCACAAATCCATTCCAAAACATATCCTGCAATCCTTGCTTTGTCCTTTGGCCATATTTCACTCAGGCATTTTGTCAAGAAGTTTGGGTGTCTTATGCTTGCTTCCACTTTGCATATGTATCTACCAACGCACCGGTAAACAAAGCATTTGACACAGCCTTGTCCCTTCTCCATTATTTTCCAAGTTTCCAAGGTGTCTCAACCCACCCAAAATTGTCCACAACCAACAATCATTGCTGTCCAAAAGAACACATTACTTTCAAGTTTTGCCAAACCATCCGAACACTTTGTTGAGCATCCAGATCAGGAGTATAAATCCGTCTTAAGACAGTTATGTGCCCAGGACACTAGCAGATACAACAAGCAACAAAAATCTCTTTTTCAAATGCATTGGAGAACGTCCATGCCCTGTTCAAACATTCCCACTTCGGTATAGGTGTGGAGATGCTATCAAAGGTTGTGGAGTTTGGCTTTACACCTGCTCTTTGCATCTACTAGAAAGTTTATAAAACCATTTCAACATATCCATAAAACAGTCCCTAGACTCAGCATCCTCAATTAAGGCTGACCAGTCACTAGATTGCTTCACCAGGCATTACCAATAATCTCTACAAGAACATTTCCCCTTTTTTTTTTAAATGATGGAACCGCTTTGCCTCTCTCACAACAATTTACGTTGCAACAATCTTGGACAAACCTGATGCAGTGTGGCAGAGGAATACTTTTACTTTCCCTGTTCACTCAGCACATGTTCTGAATCTGACAAATATCCTACTACCTTCATCTCCCAAGACATTTTCTCCAACATTGCATAGATCTCCTGTGCCTGTGGGTGTGATCTGTCACCAACACAAAAAGCATGCGCCATTATATTGGCTTCGCCGAGTTGAGCACTTGCTACGGGCCAAGCTTGATAGGCCAACAAAAATGAGCCAAAGTGTGACCGAAGTCACCGGAATCGGACACAAGAAGGAGATAGATACTCATCTACGGGCAGAGTGAAAAAAATGAAACAGCAAAGCAATTTGTGCTTCGTGAATATTCTGATAAAAACATATCCGCCTGTATGAGATACTCTTCCATGAGTTACAACGTAAAACAAGTAAGAAAACAATAGAGAATCTCAACAATAATCTTCTCCAGATCTCCTAGTAACTCTCTCACTATCACAGTCGATTTTGATAACCATATCATGAAGGAGAATCCCGAATTGAGGATGCAGTCGATACAGAACAGATGACACCATAGTTGGATGACAACCTGCTTGTTGGAGGCGCTAAAAAAAGGCTTCTACAAAACTGCAACGTGCCTGGGTAGTTGGATCCAATCAAATAGTATGTTGTTTTGTCCATGGCAATTATATAGGTCCCAAATCCGCCACTAAAAGCGATGTCATAGCGAGTAATGACGCAGGTCTAAATGACGGTATTCTCCTACCTAGTGAAGGGAGAAGTACATATACCCAACTTTGACAAGACACCGGTCCATGTTTTGATAAGGAAGTATCCGAGCAAACCAGCGGCCACGTTGAGAGAAGGAATGACTCCCACAGTCAGATTCAACCTGTGAGTAATCACACAAAACACTGCTCCCAGCACACCGCTCACCACCACACCCCGCACTGTGATTTGCTCCTGCCATCGTGGCACTTGCACTTCCTCTTTTCCCTCCTCCGCTGAGGACAATAACAATGGCCTCTCCATTTCCTCACCCGGACCACTAACATCCACACCCAAGAATGGCTTGAGCAAGCCGCAAGGAACAAAACCTAGGGCAGACTTGAAAGGAACCTAAAATGACCTGTTGCAGGTCGCTGCAGTGGATCCCTGACAAGAACACACCTCGCAGCATTCAAGAAGGTGGATGCAACACATCTGCTCCAGTAGCCATCAAGTCAATCCAGACTGCGCCCCAAAGCATTGAATAACAAAATCCAAAAGGAGATCCTGATGAAGAAAAACAGGCCTCCACCGACTCCCATCTCCCTCACACAAGGACAGAAGCATGACAGTCAAAATTGTTGGCAGGTTGGAGTGGTTGGGAGGAGGCCAAGGTGGCGAAATGGGATTCGATGCCCTACGGGGCATTACACATTTTCAATCGAATATTACACAAGAATGACGGATCCTAAATATGTACATTCCAGGAAAGAAGATGATGCCAAAAACAATTCCAAAAAAACTCACAACAGTTCAATACATATAAATTGTCTAAAAACTAACCGATATCGAGTATTAAATACCTTAGAATTTTTCGATTTGAATGGAAAATCTCATATAGGTTATCTTATGTAAGACATACTTTTTGTGCTAAAAGGTCTATTTTACAGCCCCATCAACTTTAAATTTTGGTGTTGGTTGGTAGATAGACATGTGTGTGGGAATATTGATAGTTGACCTATTTATAAATATGTAACTCTTAATAATAAGTTTAAAAAGACACATAAACTATTTTAAAAGAAAAAAGAAAAGATATGTATAAAATAAACTTTTCAAAAACATAATACACTAGAAAGTTATTTATATATTGTTAGCTACATGTGTGTATTATAAATATTAAATCAAGCACAAATGTATTTTAATATGAATCTAATATGTATCGATATTATCTAAAAGGCGCGAATTGTTTGAGAGAATACCACAACATATCCTAAAGAATTATAATTACAAAAAGAGAGAATAAATTAAACATTAACATCCCTCCCAATGTATTTTGCAACATATATGGAGAAGCCCCACAACAAATTTCATCTACTTTTTCAATGACTTTCATTTTCTATCTTAATAATTGTTTTCATTTATTTTTCCAATGATGTTTTAGTCTACCTTTTCATCATGACTATTTGTAATGCATTTTCTTATTCATAGGGCGTTTACTTTGAAGAAGGCATTGCTGGAAAGTGTCAAATTCCGGTGGCTTAACTTTACAGTGCGGATTTTAGATATTTTTGTAATTCCTAGATATTTACTATTTTAGATATTCATCTTTGACTCCACATCATGTTCCTATCTGTTTCAACGGCACTAATTACTCTGGACTTGCCATCCAATGATATAGGTTTATTTTTTTCGTTTCCATGAATTCAAAATTTCTGTCAACAATTTTTCACAGTTCTAAATCTGACTGCACATTCTGAGGAGTTGCCAAATCAGTTCTTGTTGTAATTCAGACGGTCTGAGCCTTACTGATATTCTGATAATTTATCAATGGTTGCAGTCTTATTAGTTCTTTACATGCATCTATAAAAATTCTCAACGTGCACATTTAAATCTGGAAATACATTAGCTTCACTTCCTATCATTCCATTGACTTGTAACTCTTGTTTTTAATTTATTTATTGGTTCACGTGTTATGTAAGTTTTAATTGTCTTGTTTTAACTTTTTAGTGTGTTGTGTCAATAAGTTTTTTTATTTAGTATTTAAATACGTGTGCCTGGAAAATAAATAGTTTGTTCTTATAAAGAGTCAAATTATCTTTTGGAGTCTTTGTTAAAGTTTGTTTTTTAAATGTTAAGTCTTACGTAATTATAATTTTTTTTTAGGAATTTGGTTTAATTTTGAGGTCCTTTAAAAGTGAAATGTGTGGGGATAATTCTTTTGTTTAGTTTTAGTTTTATATTTGTTTAATACGTTTTAGTATTTATTTTTAATTTTGTTTTTATGTGTTTATTTTAAAATAAAGTCATTGTATTAGTCTTATGGTGCATTTTCTCTGGAAGTCAATTAAAGAATCCGATGCAGTTCTAAATGAGTTGCAATTTACGCCGGAGAGGATAACAATGTTTAGTTTATTGGAGTTGTAATTTTTCTATTTTAAGTTTGTGTGATGGGGAGAGGACAATATAGTAACTTCCAACAAAAAAACATTGCCTACTATGCCTTGATGGATGTCCATACATTGCTATAAAGCTCATATTTTGTTATGGGCCACACGTATGTTGGTATAGGTGAGTTGATCGGGGTGAATATATAGTTGTTTTATTTGATGAAACAATCACAATGTCTCTTGACAATGACCATGTCTTCTGTAAGATACAACCATGATATTCATTTAAAAGATAACATGTTGTATCATTTGGTTGAACACTTGACGTTTATCTACAAAAGTTCATATTTTGGCATTTAAATGTTCCCAAAGCGTAGACAACAATCCCATTTTGTCGGTATCCTTCAATCACTTCATTCCATGAGATGACATATCTCTAGGGAATTTTATGTTTAATTGGGTAGATGAGATTAAGAAACTGCACGAATGATACCCAAGATGTTGTAGCGGAAGAGCATCTCCACGCTTCTTATAAGCGAGGCTTCCATCTTTGTGTTCTTATCCATCCAATTCTACTCTGTTGTACAAATTCATCGAGTTTTTCACAACCGCTTGCACCACTCAGCCACAGAGAGTGGTTTCTTGTTTACATTTTCCAGCATACTCCTCGCCTTGTTTCACCATATGCAACAAACAGGGCTCCAACCCAATTAGTTTAAATTTGCCAAAGTACTCCCAACTGTGCCAAAATATAGAGGAATTTTGTTAGATATAGTTGTAAATGTTTTGATAGACATGTATGCAAAATGTGGAACCTTACATAAAGACATGTAAACTGTTTAGCAAAATGTAACTTATGTTCTTCGCTCAAACATCTATCATAGATCATAGAATATGTTTTACATCCAAACCATATTATACACATAAAATTCAAGCCCTCTCCGACGTAACTTGCAACTCATTTGCAATTGCTAATTGTAAGATTATAGACAACTTATAATGGAAATCATAGTGAGAAGGAAGAAGCGCAAGACATTCAATTTAAAAGTTTCACTTTGAAGGAAAACCATCCAGGGAGAAAAGAATGGTGGAGAGGCATTAGAGAGAAATTAGAAGGGGGTTGCATGAGAACATATAAAACATAGAACACAAATTCAAATATGAATGACGTACTGATACTTTTAAATACTTTTCAGTACTACATGTTAAATTTTGCAGATAAACTCATTTAAACTATCCCAAAACATGTTAATACTATTTGCTTAAGAATACTTATTAAAATATAGACATGTTTTAAATGATTCATGTTAGAAGGTTTATCGTCACATTCTCAAAAGATATCTTTATTCTTCCTCCACTTCTATTATTATGCAGTAATATTGGCTTCACAAGAACAAATATTCATTTTGACAAAAGCCAATAACATAATGCCATTTGTATTTAAGTGACATTTGACTATAGTCTTAGAGTGTAAATTTATTTTTTCCCTCAATTTGATTGGTTAACCCCTTTATTCCCTATTATGCAAGAAAATTGATTGGCGTAGCTCGTTTTAACCCGTGAAACTGTGTAAATTGCGACTCTCTGCCAAAGAAGGCGGCTGTATGTGGGAGATGGGTGGCCATGATTTATTTGTTTACTCAAACCCTCTCCTTTTTGCTATACTTATTTCTTCACTGGAGCAGGCGAAGATCAAGATTTTGCTAGGTATGGGGACTGGCAAGAACTGCCCGCTGTTTTTTCTGGTTTTAGCATTCAGCAATGGCAAATCTATAGAAAAGCTGCGCAGAGGGGCACGACCACCAATTTCTGCTACTCGCCAACACTCCTCAATAGGACAATGTCCTGGTTACAGGGTTCAATTCTAATGTTAAGTTTGTTAATTGTGTCAAAATATGCAATGAACAGTCTACTTACCGTATTTTTCTCAATTTACAAAGAAGCGCAAGATGAGGATTTCGCTGAAACCTACCTTCCAATCGTGGTACGTGCACCTTAGTTGGAATGCTCTTACTTAACCGTAAATTTTGGGGGAATTTAAAAAAATATTGCCGGGGTTCCTCTTGTAAGCATGTCCGCCGGGCAAATTATTGTGAATCGGTCATATTTTACTATTTTCTAGTTGGTCGGATCGTGCCAATTAAACTATTAAACTTTCAGTTCTTCAGAATTTCGATTAAATTATTCATTCGCCCTTTTCCCCTATGTTTTGCTTCTGTGATGTTTTCGCTCGTACATCTATGCATTTCTGCTGGGGCAACCAAAGTCTTGTGTCTTATTTCTGGAAATTTACTTGACCCTCAGAGCTGTGTCGCAAACTGTTGCTCACTGAAATGCTTGGTTCTATAATCCGTCTATGGAATGTATGCAAAGAGAAGGGCTCTTAGCTATGATATGGAGTCATTTCATTCATTTTATAACGCGCAGTAACTTCAGTGTTAATTAACACCTTTTAATTACAGGGTGTGACAAGTCCCATAACGCGAAAACTTAATCCAACTGTGGGAAAAAAGCATCTCGCTGATCCATGTTGCATTTATTCAAACCCTGGTGTTGTAATGTTTCCATGTCCTATCTTTGAAATTTTCATAAGGTTTCATTTTTTATCGTGTAACTCCTTAGATGTGTTCGTGTTTACCCCCTGTAGTCGATCTTTTCTTAAAAAAAAAAAATTCTTACAATTTGTGAAATCATTTTTATTTAAAAATTTCTAACATATGGTAACTTTAGGACCATTTGCATCGCGGTTTTTATACAATTTTTAGGCCACCAATGTTGAGATCTCTACATTTTTGTAGTTCGTCGTTTCTCAAATATTTATTGATTTAATTATGTTAGTCATGATTACTTTCTGATTCATTTACTTCCTAACTCGCTTAGATACCTTCTGAAACATTTGCAGAAACAAAAAAATGACCATACTTGAAGAGGATACCTGTGTCTTCTACTGCTGCTTCCTTGGCATGGATGGCACAACCAGAGCAGACGCCACAAGGTAGGACTCGCCCAACAACTATCTTCATGCCTTTCTAGGCAAGGCAAAAATAAAAAAAACCACCAAAGGAAAAACCCTAATAAACTTCAAAACAACTCTGTTTTTTTTTTTTTTTTTTTTTTTTTTTTAATCTAAAATAAGGTTACAACTTGGAGAGAGAAAACGTGCAACCGAAAAAGGAAACACCAATGTAAATGGAAAATTCTGTCAAACTTTAGGCATGTTTTTATTTCAGAAATTTCTTCGAGAATAGAGAACAGGGATAGTGTTTCTTCGTCTTGCAAATAGGTACCTAGGAGGTGAGTACCTAAGCGAGGTTATCTCCTCCTAAAATTTTAATGACTGGCATTTTTCTTTACCGAGATACATACACAAGGCATTAAAATGACAAAATAAATGGGAATCCCATCTACAATGTTAGATAACTTTTACATGAGATTGATTAAGCATGTAAGGAGTGGCTCACAATAGGCTAACACTTTGATGGTTGTCAAAGTCTGAGACTCTTTTTCTTGTGACTATAGACCAAAGGTTAAAGATCATACTTTTGGGTCTTGAATTTCTGTAGGTCCAGCAGGGTCAGAGGAACTAGAATGTAGCTAAAAATTCATTTGGAGAGTGTATTCCTTGTTATTATACTTTGATTGAGACAAGAAGTGACATGTTCAAATGTTTGCTTAATTGTTAATGTATTTGGCTACAGTGTTCCTCTTTCAAGCACACGGTTTTGGGGTGCTTAGTATTCCATCAAGGTTTATTAATGAGAGCTCTCTATTTTGGCAATGCAATTAACTAATTAAGCCATGGATGTCATTTATTACAGTTCTAATTTTCTCTCGTGTGTTATTTGTGTTGTGTACATTTTTCCTCTACTTAGCAGTGTTTAAAAGTACATGGAAAGCATGGCAAATAAGAATATTTAATATTATAGATCTCATTCTCTCATACTTATTCATCTATTCAATTTGAGGAAAAGGAGTTAATGTTGTAATTTTCAGTTGGGTTTATGTCCACAAATTTTGACATAATTTTACTCCTTATTTCTCTACCTTCCTCTTTCCAATATAGAAAATGGCATTTACATTTCAACATGCAAGCCACATGTTACAATTATTTTAAATATTTTCTAAGTACTTTATGGTTAAAAGCTCCAAAAACATGTTTATATGCTCATCAAATTTAACCATTGTATGGAGTGCTCATAGACATATTTACGCAACCACACGTGTCGTACATCTAACTTGCCTCCAACATGTTTTGATGTAAGCAAGTTATTCATGCCACACACCAAAACTCTTACAAGACCATTTGCATTTACATTTCATCCAAATATTTCCACATACAATTTTCCTCTTTGCACCCCTCAACTCATCCCCTTCATATCCGTCATATCATTACCTTATTAATTTTCATTCTTTTAAAAATATGAATTTTCAATGTGGCAACATATTGTTTGACGAAAATGTTATATCCTATCAAAAAATTTAAATATCAAACATTGAGTCCTAATCTACTTTACAAGTAAAAATAAACGGTCACTTCACAATATTAAATTATTTTATTAATGTATCACATTTTACAAGAACAATAAAAGTAGTTAATGCGCGGGGAGCATACCTAGTTTCCGCCTCTAAAGAAACGACAAGAAAATGAATGAAATGTTGAAAATATCCGAACTCGTGTCATTTGAGTGAAGAGATATATTTTGTGTTGACGAGAGGTGCATATCATTCGGTGCTTGGCCATGAACCCACGTGGAATCAAAGGTTAGCTACTTATTATACGTGGACAATGTACAATTGGAATATCTAATCAATGCCTTTGGTACTCTCAAATCACCCATCCCACATTTTCAAATGCGTGTAGGGGCCATGCATGGGTCACTCATTTTTTTAATAGATAAGATCAAAACATAGATGAATGACAACCATTCAAATCAAATTTTCATTTTCAAGAGGAAATTCACTACCTACAACTTTGAATGTTTTATTATCGGTTGGACTACCAACTCACCTACATCTTTTCACTTTAATTAAATTTTAATTGTTACAACTTGTAACAAGTAATCTATACAATTGGTATATGATTATTACATGTTACAACATTTGAGTGATATGATTATGTGTTCATTTAAAAGCACTCAAGTCTATGGAGTGTAAAACAAGAGATGCAACCAAAAATAAATATTAAACTGCATTTATTGATGGGTATGACGTGTGATTCAAAAATTTGATAAGAAAGTTAGCTCATGTCATTTTGTGTACGTACAACCCAATTTTAGATACACGAGGGAAGTACATAAAAAAGTTCAAAAATGAAATTTGACAAAATTATTTTTCATTCTTAATTTACTTAAAAGATAAGTTTATCTATATCTCAAAGACTATATAGTCCATTGGTGAACTTGTTTGGCTTACATAAAGCCCACCATGGATCAATTCTTGTTAAATGCAAAGCTCGTCGATGTCCCTATGTAGAATCAAGTGGTTGAGATCACGGCCGTGCCCTAGGGATTTTGGCCCATAGATGCTTAGCTAAATCACTAATTTAATTTGTACGCTTACTCAACATTATAATTCACTATATGTTTCTTCTGAAATATGGGCATAGATGTCGACATTTTATATAAGTCTAGGCTTAGTGTAATGCTTCAACATTCAATCAAAAAGTCTATCTATATGACCACCTTTTTAACAACTCAAGTTTTAATGAACATGAAAAATGCTAATGCAATTAAAGTATTTCTTACCACACTATTAATATAGTAATTTATTTACAAAGGATTTTTATTTAACCTTGTTCAACCCCGTGTTACAAGTTAACAAGTAAATAACTAAAGCATTATGAAAATACAAAAGAGTCTTAACCATTGTAGTATTTACAAACATCAATTTTATACAAGCAAGAGCCTTATTGTTTGTTTGAATTGCCTTAAATAGGCCTAGCTAGCAATTACGCACGAGGTACAAGACAACGCCGGATGGGATGTAATTGCAATGGTTCTATGGAAATGTTAGACCAATATTTACAAAACTAAATCTTCGATATTGTTCAAAGAATCAAAAGACAAAACACGTGTACACATAATCACCACCCCAAAACTTATATAAATATTGTTTTATACAAGCATCCTTACTAGGGAGCAACATGAGGCAAAGATGTCATCTTAAAAGACTAAATAAATCTTTACCTAACATCATCCCTACAACTTTTAACTTTTGTTTCACTTGCACAACCCCGTACATCAAACCCTTCCGAGAAATAGAAAAATCCCTAAGTAAATCAAACCCTCAAAAATAGTAATATAGAAAAAACCCACCTTTACAATAGGTAGAGGGCATTAGAGTAAATGGTACGATAACACTAAGAGAAGAACCACTATATTTCATATTATGCACAAGGTTTCCAAAAGAAACTGCAAAACATGAACACTTGGGACTCTATTATTCATTGGTAATATCCATGATTTCCTTAGGGTAAAGAGTGGTTTCTATTCACCCGCCTTATCCTCGAGAAACTCTTTACGTGTCTAGTGAATGCTTGATACGTTGCAAAATAAGGATGTTATATTAAATGTTTATATGTTTGAAAATGTTTTATATGAGGACAATGCAAAGAATGATTCAATTCCTTGTCTAAGATCCATTTTCATCTTTTGCACAACAATAATTATTTTTGGCTTTTGTTGCCACTCTTCTCTTGGGCCATCCAAAGCTCTATAATTCCACTCCTCAAAATAATAACATAACATAAATGAATAACATAATAGAAATGGAATGGTGTTACTAAATAGATGGCTTCCACTTAGGGGTTAAATTTGACAATCATTTAGACTTCTTCCCACAATTTTAGCCTTAAAATACTTGCAATTTGTTAAAGTAACCATCATGTATCACTTGCATATTTAAAATATGAAAAATATTTTATATATATATTTATATAAAAATATACTAATATGCATATATATATATATATATATTCAAATAATTATATAAATAGAGATTTTTTTTTGTTGTTTTATTTAAAACATATAGGTAACATTGTTTTGTATTTTTGAAGGGAAATATTGAAAAATTGCATCACTAAAAATTGTTTAACATACATAGGTGGCCATCAAATTCAATCCTTACTTCCACTAATCCGAAGGAAAAATAATTACTCTCCCAATATTTTATCATTGGCGAACATTTGCATAGCAAACACTCCAATGTTGGAAGTTTTGTGGAAACAAAACCTTGACAACTCGCTTGAAGATTAACTACCAATTGAGAGAAATCGAGGCACGAGCTTATCCCCTTGAGAGGGGATTCTATGTTGCCATTTTTGGATGCATTATCAAACCCAAGGTGTCATTTTTAATGAAAAAACATATCTACGAGAATGACCAAACCCAAGTTTTCTTCTAAAACATACTATTGGATAAGTGGAACTAAAACCTTCCTCCTAAAAAAATTATAGTTATAGTACACTAAAAATAATCTATATAATCATGACAATCATATAAGTGATCCATACACAACATGGCTTGAAAATCATATGTAGGTCAAATTCTTATCTAACTTATTTCATGATGTGTTGGGAAACAAGATTTTTAACATTAACGTCGAGACTTGGAAATTGCAAAACAAATCACCAATCCTAAGTTCAACACATAGTCACTACAGGATTTAGTAACATATGTCATGCATGGTGAGCTCACTTTGATCGCCTCTTGCTAAATTTCTCAAGAAATATGCAACATGTTGTGCAAAGGTCCCTGGAGATCACATCACCTGGGATTTGCAATAGGTTGTATTTTTATTAGATAAGGTAAAAACAATAGGGATTGGCTCCTAGGGGCCTAACAAAGGAGGAAACAACAAAAAGGAGCAAAAACAACCAGTAAAAAAGAGACAAAAAGGTCCATAAGGAGTTAAACAAGCTTAACTCTTACAATGAAAAGCCAGACCATGAGCAAAAAACTAGAGGCACTAAACGAAACAATCGGAAAAAAACCAAGCCGAGAGATAGTTCACAAAAACCAGAGGCAATAGGTTGTATTCTAAGTTAGTTCATATTAAGTTCTTTAGGAAGTACACATGACCGATTAGGTCTTGATTCATAGTTGTGCAATAACTACAAGGAAAGAAGAAACAAAACAAGAAAGTTCATAAACTAACAAGAATACTTAATATTGAATCAGAAAACAAACATGCTCAAGAATAGAAGGAATTCAGATAAATTTCTATTAGGATCCAAGATCAATATTATGTGCATAACGCTTACATACTTTTATACATTTTGAGGAGAATGTTGAGTTATCGGTCCCTTTTCTTCTTGTAGTACCAAAAGAGTCTATTTGCATTCTTTATTTATCTAAGAGAGCATTATACCTTATATTATTTATCTTATATGAATTATGCATTACAATAGGATTGCACAATCATACAAAATAAATCAGTGTCGGCATTCTAATCCTTTTTACACTCCAACACTTTCTTGAACTTATTTGGAAATTTTTGGTGCTTTTCTTTTTAAATTGTTTTGAATACAAATTGTGTTGCGTCGTGTGATACTTTAAGTTCACAGTTGCCACAAAGTATGTCATGTACTAGTTTTCATCCTTTGTGCACTACTTAACCACCCTTATGGGTTTTCAATTAAGTAGACTTTCTAACAGAACGACCTTTCATAGTTTCAATTTGTGGAAACTCCCTCATAGACTGTCCTTGTGGGTTTTCAATATATGCAGCCTACCAAAGCACGCGTAAACTTTACAAAGAAAATTACATGACTAACTAAGGAAGGCTAACACCATTGCCACCTCTAGTCAAGGTTCTAAGTCTAGGAATGTAACATTAAGATAGAAACTTAAATGAATGCTTAACCAACATGAATACAATTCAAAATCTAACTAAACATGTCTACTAATATGTTCAATTACTAATAGATTTGGATTAGTTTTACAGATGAATAACGTACAATATTAAACACGGAATAATAATATTCTTTCAATTCATTCGGATGATTTACATAAGATGCAATTACAAATATATAGGCACATAGTTTCCTATAAATTAGGAAACTACTCTACTAATCTTGTGAGTTGTTTGTAACAACCAAACAACTCAACACAAACTCGTTATTAGTTGTTTTATATAACAACTAAATAACAAATTACTAATATAATAATAATTACCAAATGTAATTATTATCTACACAATGTAAATACTAATTCCTAACATTCCCCCCTTAGTGTTTACATGGTTCAATATATCTCATTCTTTGATTGTAGCATGCCACCTCTGTGTGCTCATGATCAATTCTATAATGTGCAGCATCGGGCTTGCACAAAACTTGAACATGTGCCAACGCACATTTCTTCCACTGATGGTTTTCTCGCTTCTACCAACAACCTTACCAAATTGGTTTTGCAGGTGTACCAATAACCTTTCACAATTGGTTTTACAGGTTACCAAAAAAACCTTTCACAATTGGTTTTGCAGGTTCACCAAAAACCTTACACAATTGGTTTTACAGTTTACCAAAAACCTTACACAATTGGTTTTACAGGTTCACCAAAAACCTTACAAAATTGGTTTTCCTGGTTTACCAAAAACCTTCACATCATGATTGCTACAATACTTTTTTATCAATATTTAACAATGTCTCTACAACAGGGAATCATGTAGGAAATTATGTTGCTCATACACACAAACAGCAAACTGGAAATGGAACATTGGTGTCATGTTCCCCCCCATAATGTGAAATTTCACTTATTTTACAAAACAGGAACTCTGAAATCATACTGCACTCAACAAACTGCAATTCTGAAATGAAAGAAAACTCACACACACACTTGTCACCACAACTTCATGCGGCCTCGTCGTTGGTGACTGACGAGAGGTCACTGATCAACCTCCTGCCTCCTGTGCCTCTGTCCTCCATCGACATGCTGCTAACTCAGCTGGATTTAGATATGAAGCTCAACTGTTTACACATTGTTTATTATATCTTCCCTTCCGCGATATGAAACACTTTAGTTTTTCTGGACGTCGAAATAACAAACCGATTAATTGCGTGAGGCAAAAAAATTGTTTTTTTAATTTTTGACTTTGACTCAATAAATGATGTATTTGGACAATGACAAAACTAAAAACATAAGTCACTTTTAGATATTTTTCGAACTTTGACGATGACTCGTATAATTTGACATAAGATAATTTCACATGACAAATGACAATGACTCACAAATTTGACATAGACCTATGACGTGTACACACTTAATCTTGAATTTATATGTCTTTGATGACTAATGGAACATTTAATGTAAAAAATAACATTAAATATTAATTTGAGACTGACATAAACAAATAATCACAAATGACAAACTCCTATTATAAAGACTCAAGATGACTTACAATACACTATAACAATGAGACAATTGAATGTCTTAACAATTACATTTGAATAATGGACTCAATATATACGTAAATTTTAACAAGGACACATTTATATTGAAGTGACTCTATTTATAATGACATGTCAAGAAAACATGTACTACGTGGAGGTATAAAACTTACGAGTAGATTGCATGGTCAAAAAATATCCCGATTCAGATGCCAAGGTAAACGCATACCAGAATCAGATGAACACCACTAAATCTTGTACGCATGGACAAATATACTTGCAGATGGATAAATGCACAGGAATGCATATGGACTGGTCACTGCATATAAAATAAGAGTCGGCGGTGCATGTAGATATGAGTTCTATTCTCCACAATTGTTCCACCTGGGACAATAAAATCCACAAGCCAAAGAAGACTGCGTGGGAATAATCCCAAAATTGTGAGCCTCAGATTTTATGATACAACCTTCTCTTAAAAAAAATCCTCCCTTCTGATTGAAAACGCTTTCTATAGAAACGATGAGATCTGCAACAATTTTTAGAAGACACGGTCATTGCGCATCTAAAATGGCGATGACGAGTGGATCAAGAAATGTCACAGGATCCGAGATCGATGCAGATCAGAGGATAAATATTCACTGTCAAAAGTAGATCCTCTAACATCTTTTAAACGAAGAGATCATTGGAATGATGCTCGGGAAATCCAATAATGTGTTTGCATATGAACACAATCAAGACAATGGAAATAAGAATCACAAGCCGTGTGCCGATCAGGGAATTCTTCACAAATCAAGCGAATACCCCAAAATTTGAGTTATACCAGTCAAACGTTGATGCGGGTCTATAAGGCTTGAACGCATCCATCTACAGGGTTGATAATTTTGAATAACCGTTGAGAAATGAGTCACCTTTCACACGTTCCAATGCAGAAATACAAGTGAATGTAAATCAAAGTAATGGATCTATTGATCCAACAATTATACGCTCTTCAAATCTGATCATGTACACCTGTATAACAGAATTCTAAAGGCACCATAGGTGGATATGAAGATGAAGAGAAGATTGACGAAATTTTGTATACTTCCAGAATCCACAGTTTCCTTAAACATCCATAATATTTCCCTGCTCTGATACCAAATAATAAATTTGGATCAGTTTTATAGATGAATAACGTACAATATTAAACACGGAATAATAATATTCTTTCAATTCATTCGATGATTTACATAAGATGCAATTACAAATATATAGGCACATAGTTTCCTATAAATTAGAAACTACTCAAGCTAATCTTGTGAGTTGTTTGTAACAACCAAACAACTCAACACAAACTCGTTATTAGTTGTTTTATATAACAACTAAATAACAAATTACTAATATAATAATAATTACCAAATGTAATTATTATCTACACAATGTAAATACTAATTCCAAGCAATTACCTAACATGGGCCTAAATAGACCTAAGGGGCAATCAAATTGGTATGGTTGTTACTCCAAATGAGGTGAAATGGCCTCTCCAATGACTACTTGGTCATTTTGGATATCCATCTTCTAACCTTGTTGAAGGATTTAGGCAAGGATTGGACTTGGCTTATATACCATATTCATTATATGAGATGCAAATCAAAGCATGGTGTAAAGTATTAAGGTGAAAGGTGAACTCTTTTTATAATTTTCCTAAACTTGTATTTTGGTGCATGTGGGACTAAAAACCCCAAATTAGATTAGAATCGCTAATCATGATTAGTCCTTGCTAATCACAATTAGTGAATTAACAAGTGATTAAGAGGTTTGGAGCCTTAATCAACCGCTTATGGTCAACTAGAAGGCTATGATAAGATTTTGAAGCTTGTCGGGACGTTGTGGAGGTGAATGGGGTGATTTTGAGTGGTTAGAAGAGGGGTTTGAGTCAACATTAGGGCATATTGACCAAATCAAGGGCAAAATAGGCTTAATTAGCTTATAAACGCTAATTGTTTGTTTTGAAGAGGATTTTGACTTACGATTCGTCGTAAAGTGGCATCCTAAATGTGAAAGAGGTTTGGTGATCAACGAAGTTCTTGTTAACCACCAAAGTGGCAAGAAATCGTTAGTTAATTAGTAAAGATCACTAATTATAATGGAATTAGGAAGAATAAGAGTGATTTGCATGCGTTTTGGCAATAAGATTGCAAAGTAGAATTTAGGTGTCTACACCTACTTAAATATATCAATCAAAATTATGCATTTAAAAAAAAATTATATTACTTGTCACAAAATTGTGTTGGTCCTTTTCCTTATGGCTAATGCTCAAGCTACTTAGATGGTTTTGGCTAAGCACATGGAGAGAAAGGTGGTGGTGGAATTATGATAGCTTCTTTGAGTATGCATAAGAGGATATGCGATAAGACATACATGGGGTATTATTCATTATTTTTGTTGTCGGTAGAAGTTTTTCCAAGTCCCCCTTGTATGAGTTGCGATCTTGAATGCCTCATTCACTCTACCAAATTATAGTTGCATAATTACTAATGTTTGCACGACTTCATAAAAGCATCTTATTTTAAGTTGTCTACAGATTTCCCATGGAGAGTGTTGGCATTCTCAATGTTTTTTTGTAATTTTTATAGTCAATCCCACATTCTATGTGCTTGAACTCCAACAAATGTATTGGGTGGTTTATTTCGCTCCCATTCTCGCAGATCTTCCACCCACGTTATCTCGAGCCTACGGGATATATGCAATCATTTTCCATTTCTTCATTTTTAGATTTACTCATTATTTTACCTTGCATTTTGTTTCCTGTATCTATATTTGTTTTATTCTTAGCCATTTTGTTTTATAGCTAAGTATTCCAATCCAATAATTCAAAAGTGATCTTTTTTATTGTGCCTTGGTTTATTAAACATCTTATTTTATTCCTTTAGAAGGAGATGTAAATCCTTCACCACATTCTTGTTTTGGATGATCTATTTTACATATAATTTTCTCAAAATTAGGGGTGTGTACACACAAATATTTCATTTTCTGGATGTGTTCATTTTTAAAAATTAGTAAAAATTATATATTCATCCGAGAAAATATGAAAAAATAGTGGGAACTCATACATGGTCTTAGCTAAATTTCTATTGAAGGGATTTGTAAAATAATTTACGGAACTCAAAAATGGGGGTGGGGTGCGCGATCTTTATGACACAAAAATAGGCACACTTTGTGTGAACACCACATTTGACCTTCTTAATGCCCACCATTTAAAAAAAAAAAATAGTAGTTTAGAAACTAGATTCTAAGCACTACAATTATTATTCTTATCACATTATCAAATTTTGAGCATATGCATGCCAAATTATTAGTTGAAGTTCAATTTTTACTGATTTCAAGAAAAAGTGGCCACTTTTGACCCCTTTTAGTCCCCCATTTTCATGCACTTACCTCAATATTAAAAATAGAAACCATATACCTTTCCCCAAGAGATTTTCTCCACTTTGATATTAAAAATTATGACAATAAGACATGCTCCAGGACTAAATGCTCTTATAGCTCTAGACAAATTCTATGTCTAGCTCTGGTCCAAATGTATGGGAAGCTCTAGACCATTCATAAGTCTAGCTCTAGACTAAATATATGGGAAGCTCCGGATGATTCGTAGGTCTGGTTTCGGACCAAATGTACTACTATTGTCTTTTTATCTCGCTCACTAATTTCTTTCTACAATATGAAAAACAACAAAAAGAGCAAGAAATCTAAGTTTCTTATAGTCCACCTATTCCACTTGCATATATAAGATGTTTAAATACCCTTCTTATGGTCTTAGACTATTTTTTGAGTTCTTTCTTCCTTGTTAGCTATCACCATTTATTCCTTTTGTCATACATCACCTTATTATACATCTTCTTGATGTCCTCTATCATGCACAATTTTCATCAAGATCATGAGAATTCAAATATGAGTTATAAACCCTGCAACAATCCTTTTTGATCATGAGAATTCCTTTAATGAATGTGTTAAATTTTCACCTCTCTTTTCTTTGACATAGTTCCAACTCATCACACTCTCTTAGGGCTTAAATTTCTTCATTTAACTATAAACACACATTGAATTTTCCCCTTTACTAATACACGAGGATTGTCATGGTGAATCTCTATTGAAATCCTTGTTATGAAGCTTTAACTCCTGCCTAAAACTTAGTAACAGTATATTATTCCTTTAATATTTACCATCATGACCTCACATGCAAATGTTACACTTACTCTATACTCTAACTTAACTCGCCTACTATATCCTGCATCTTAGGACAAATTTATGTCTATTTTATCATGAAATTAGGCTTTCCAAACTATGTTAAGCTTTTAGACACCCTTTTCCATGAAGATGAAGGTCACCAAATTTTATGACTTAACTCTCTATGGATTTTACATCGTTCACTTTTGTATGAGGACCAATTAGGCTTAGGAAGGTGTAAACTCGCCCCCAAAGGAACTATCATGCAAAACTTTCTTATGCGAGCATGAAACACCATGCAATGTCTTATATATGAAAGAGGACTATTCACATGTTATATGTTCCAAGTTTTAGTTGTTAAAACTTTGAATTGACATAAATATAGAAAAATTACTCTAAAACCCTAGATCAAGCTTTGTAAGAGCCCGATAGGGAAGAATTGGATTCAAATCATTTTGGTTCATCTTTCCAAATCCCAAAACAAGTTTAATAAACTCTAAGGCACCCCTTTGCATTTTTTCTCTTCAATGATTTAGGCATGAGAGTACTTGTATAAGTCTCCAGCACAATAATAAGCTTTACCTATGAATACATAGAAAATAACAAGACCACAAGCAAATTTCAAAATACTTGCAAGAGATTATGAATTCTCATCACATATTCAATCTTTGAAATCTTGATATACATTAATCAACTTAAATGAACTTAGGAAAGTGAGTTACAATCAATTATTACTAATTTCTTGTTTTCGGAACTTGACAAGGTAGAGTAGCTCTAGAATACACTTCACAATATCCAAATGCATTGCAACTCTTCATACCTATTGCTAACATAACACTTGTATATCTCATTTATATATTTGTTCATGCCCGTGGTTACATGCAATTAAAAATGACAAGATCACATATTAGAAACAAAGACTTATATTTATTTACATACTCTCCTTGATTTTCATATAGATTTTTTTGAGTCTTATTGGCTCTTTCACTTGATTGCAACCTCTATTCTCCTAATCTACTTGCATCCACCTCTACATGCCTAATTTATCATCCTCCTTGTAACTTATAGTTTACTTTTGGCTCCTCTAACGATGATTTGATCCTTGCAACCTCAAGCCATTCTTTGTATCTTAGGAAATATCAAAAAATTCCTAAATACATGAGATATGCTTATCTTTATCTCCTCCATGTTGGTGATAAGTCTAGAAGACTCTCTAGGTGGGTTCAAATATTTACATAGAGGTGAAATTGCATTCACAATACAATAATAGTTCCTTAGGACCATAACAACACATTTGAAATCCTTTACAAATGTTTTTATCCTTATGACTCATACTAATCACAATTTTCAAACTACTCATTTTGGAGGGAACATGAGTTTTGACTCTAGGATAGTTAAATTTGACTCTTTATTGATTTAATACCTTATTCCATCTCTTGAAGACATATTTACAAGACTTGCACAAAGTACTTATGATGTTCTTGCATCACAAATTGGTCAAAAAGCAGAGCTAGTCCCTATTAACGAGTTGAGAATAGGATTAAAATTTTAAATTTAGGGATGGTAAAATAATTACAACATTGGGTAGGTTGATTTTTTAGACATTTGAGTTCTTACTAATAAAACTTGTAAATTTAAATTTACTATATATATATACATATAATCAACATTATTTTAATTATATTATTTTGCATAATTTGAAAGACAATATTAAAAAAGGTTTATAGTGATAAGCTAAACTAGCTATTACACATAAGTCGCAAACTACGCCAAAAGGGATGTAAAGTCAAAGTTAGTTTGAAATTTTGTTTTGATGTGAATAAAACAAATGAAAAATATATTCTATGAGACCACATTTCCTTGAGTCATTTAGTAAATTACTTCACATGCTTTGTGTATGCCTTATCATCAAGGCATTTTGTTGAATAATTCACGTACATTCTATATGAATTCCCATTGTTTATATATGCCCGTAAAGGTACTCACAACTACATATAGCGAAAACCACTCATCTATTATACCTAGATGGATGTCAATGACTTTGGATCTAAATTTACCATTTTGGTAGAGGCTAGGAGAATGATGGCAAAGGTTGTAGAGTTGGACATATGTTAATTGCATTTGTTGTCAAAATAATACATAGTAGAAACCTCCCTAGATTAGTCACCAATTTCTTCACCAAATTTAGTGTAACGACGTCTCTTGTCTTTGTTGTGAATGGAAAACATTGTAAAAAACCTATATATAATTAGTCTTTTGATATGCGTAGCTTTGGAGGGATAATGTTCATTAGATGGTTGTTATAAGAAAGTTAGGGTCGATTGTTAAATGTAAACCTTGACAAATCTCTTGGATATACTAATTTATTGGACAATATTTTCATCAAATGCCTTTACGTTTGCTCACGTATTGTTTTGAACAATTCATGTGCATTGTGTATGTCTCCACATTTTACATACATGTTTACTAGGGTTCTTGCCAATACATGTCTAGTAGGGTAGTTTTATTCTAAATCTCCCATTCTAGCATAGGTTGGAAAGATAGTTGCAAAGGTTACCTACTATATTTTCTTGAAAGATTGTAAGTCATTTTCAATAAAACAATTTTATGTATATCTTGTAATCATTATAATCCATAAGACCTTAAATGGAATGTATTTTTGTTAAATATAGAAGGGAAAAAAATAATGTATGAAAGTAAATAACCAATAAAATTATAAGTTCCCTTTAAATTATAATAATGGCTAAGTTCATATTTGGGTTCAATAATTTTGTGGGGGTTTGTCTAAAATTATAGATGTTATTTTAGATTTTTCCTTAAATATTAAATAAAAAAGCTTATTGTAGTTATCCAAAGTTTCCCACTTGTCATATACTTAATTGATAGCGACATCATTTTGAATATTATTTTCAATTAAAAGATAAGAAAAATATCTCAAACATTTTTAGCCAATCAATACTCTATAAAATTTTAGTAAGATACATGTTTAAGATTTTTCAACACTCGAGAATGGAAAAGGACAAATAAATATAGTTTGTAATTGAAATAAGATAAAACAAAACGTGTGGGAGTGGGGAGTGGGACTCCGAGTCCCGACCTGCTACTTGTTGTTTGGCTTTTTCTAACCCAATGGCGGCGCCTTCTTGTTCGCTGATTTACAAAACAAAGGCGGCGCACTGCCTCATTCTTTTATTCCATTTCCCCGACTCTCGCGGTCGCCCACCTACCCTGGCAGTGGCAGCAATAAAATAACCAAAGCTTTTTTGCGTGTATTTTGGTTTGATGATTTAGCTGCTCCACGGCCTGCACAGGGAGTCCTCGCCCCTCTTTCCAGGGAGTCAATGTGTAACACCAGGCATTCCCACTGCCACAACCAGGGAAGTTTCCCGAAATCCTCCAGCTTCAGTGGCCGATTTCCTCCGCTGCACGGGGAACCGCTCGACCCCAAATCCAAGAAGGCCATCCCAAATCTGAGAAGGCCGAAGACACACCCCGAGCTCCTGAATAGGGATAAGCCTCCTCTCGAGCGGACTCCCTGGCAAAACCTGGAAACCCCTCCAGTTTTAAGCAGAAAAGTGCCTCCAGGGGAATGCATAATCAACGCCAAGTTACTGGTTAACGTGACCGTGGCGCGGAGCATCGGGCCCCTGCGTCTGCTGCTTTCCAACGATGCCACGGTGGTGGACGTGATTAAAGCTGCAGTGGCTCTGTATTCCAACGAAGGGCGCAAGGCAAATTTGAGCACCGATCCGCTTTCATTCGGCTTGCATTACTCCCAATTCTCAATTGACCGTAACTTCTGTTCATATAGTCTCTGTGCTACTTCACTCCTATCGTCTTCTGTTAAGATAAAAACCCCTGTTTTAACAATTAGATGTTAATTGCAGGTTTGGACCCTGACGACAAAATAAAGGAGCTGGGTTGTCGTAATTTTTTCATGTACCCGAAGAAAGAAAGTATTACGGTCAATTGTGGAAGGGAGACACAAATTTTCAAGAGTAAGCTTGCCGTGGTATAAGATTATATATTGTTTTCTTTGACTGCCATAATCATGCTCTCGGGATGAGGAGAATTTCGATGTATATCAGGAGGAGGGGAAAACAGAATCATTAAGTAGTTAGTAAATTGGCTAAATGATGTAAAATTGTATTAGAATGTGAATAATATGAAGTTTAGGCAAATTAAGAGTTAGAGATTTTGCTGTCATTGCTATGCATATTTGATGTATAGGCGCGTACGGACCTTGTGGGAACCAATTTTTGGACTTTGGGGAGAGTTGAGAAGCGAGCAAACTCGTTTGACAAAACAAAGGAAAGAATTCCAAGTGTCTTTAACAATCTGTTCTAACTCTAATCTTTTTGATCAACATAGCAAACTCAGTATTTTTGATGTTTAATATTTGGATTTGGATTCCAAGTACCGAAACACTAAAGGGGATGTGTTGAACAAGTTAAATTTGAGAGAGTGAAACATTGGACAAATTACCGAGACTCACATTTGGAAACACCTATTAACGTAATAAATGTTTGAGGCATTGGGAAAAGAAGAATTTTTTCATGTGCGCATATTGGACCTCCTTCAATCCTCTAACTCATCCAAGGTTATAAAAAGGCAATGTTTCAATTTAAAGATTATAATTTGGTTGATCAGTAGAAAAATTGTAATTCGGTTGATCGATATGAAGATTATAATTTATTGATGAGCAAACAAATTTGAATGCATGGATGTCGGTTGTGAGTAGTTGGAAGAGATGCCAACCTATATGTCAAGGCATGGAGACACATGTACACTAGATCATCTAGTTGTTTGGAGAGTTGATTATTATGATGTTTAAATATCGCACACAAAGCAAAATTGTGAGTGAGTCGAGGGAAGATGCAAACTCAAGTGATTCTAGCAATAGTGCGAGGAGACGTCAAATATGAACAAGTATGAATCACAATACACAATAGGGGATCCTTAATTTAATATGATGTCGAACTTGGAGAACTATCAATGCAAAGACTAGTACCTATTGATCCCAAAACCAATTGCAAATCCAATCGATCAAAGTCAAGGAGTGAAGTCGAACTTAATGAAAGTAAATTCTTCGATACTAGCACAAAGCCAAGCGAAGGGCAGGGGAGAGATGAAGCATTCACTTTATAGGGGTCTAAGGAGGAGAAAGAGTCAGGGGAGATAACAAAAGGTGCATTCTGAGGTGAAAAATGGAACATAGACTCTTCTATGGGACCTCCTATTGTAAATTATAAGCTCTCTAAAATCATTTAGGAGAGATACAATGACCGTTCCATGGTTTACAAAGAGTTAGTTATTTCCAACACAAGTACAAAATTGTGATACTTTTCAATATTAGTTTTTTTTTTTAATTTTAGAGGGCAAAAAATTTGGAAAGATATTTTGACATGTTTGGAAGGTCTGATTAAAATGTTTTCCATATCAAGGAGGAAACAACGAGAGAATATTTCGGGAAGTGCATGAGATACAATGAAATAAATGTTGAGTAACATGAGCCAACCTAATAAAAATAGTGTTTAGCTTAAGAATAATGTTGTAATGCATCTTTTTAATCCATATGGAGGGGTCGCTCAATCATCACAATTAACTTTTTTGTAAATTTTACGGTGCCCAACTAGGCCTTACAATTGGAAGGAAACATAATTTTTCAAGAAAATACGGGAAAAAGGGCTTCGGTATTATTGTTATTTTATTTTTATGGTCTCAAGGTTTTTGATTGGGTGATATTTAAATTTTTAAATGAGATGAAGACATGAATGGAAAGTTGGAAAGTGGAAGTTGAACACCTACATGTCCCACACTAGTTCCACATTGCATTGTTCCCATGCAATTAATACTTTTTATCCATGCTCTACTTTATTATATTGATCTCACTCACATTATTCACTTGAGTGTAATTTGCTCTTGAAATAATATCAAGCTTAAGAATAACATTGTAGTGGGCCTTTTTAGTCATATGGAGGGGCTGCTTGAATCAATGTCATTGACTTGTTCTTTAGTTCTATGGCACCAACAATTGGGCCTTACACAATTGAAAGAAATGGAAAATTATGAGAAAATATGGGGAAAATGGGCTTTGTTATTTTTTTATTTAGGTGTAATTATTTAAATAACCTTTGTTGTCAATACGTTTATGGGTGACAGGAGAGTATACTAGGAAAACCAAAGCTAGCGCTAGGAGAATTATTTTTGTGTGCATGTCTTGTCCTCCTTTAATCCTTTAGATCATCCAAGGTTATAAAAAGGAAACATTTCAATTTGAATAATTTAATTCGGTTTATCGGTGTGAATATTATAATCTATTCATGAGCCAAAAAATTGCATGCATGGATGTCACTCATGGACAATTGGAAGAGATGTCAAGCCATATGTCGAGGCATGGTGACACATATAACTTACATCATCTAATCATTTGGGGAGTTGACCAATGCAATGTTTAACTACCACATGCGAAGTGAAATGGTGGGTGAGTCAAAGGAAGATATAAATCTACCCAATCTTGTCATTGGTGTGAGAATATGCCATTTGCAAGTAAGTATAAATCACAATACTCAATAGGGGGTCCGTAATGCAATACGATGTCAAGCTTGAGGACCCTTTAATGCAAAGACTAATGCATGTTGATCTCGATACCAATTAAATATCCAATATATATAGAAATTGAGGGATCAAACCAAGCTCAGTGAAAATAAAATATTTAATCCTAGTACAAAGCCAAGTGATGTGCGAGGAGAGACGAAGCATTCACTTTAGTTTACAAAGGCCTAGTCCTAAAGCAACCAATGCATTTGAAAACATGTTGCGATTTTGTATGCAACTTTGCATCAAATCATATGTGAGAAGGGTGACGGAGGTGACCTGAATAATGAGTAATGCCTATCAAAGGAATTATTATATCAGTGTTAACTCCATGTTTTTCAAATCACATGCTATTAATTCCGTGCTTTCTTTCCCTCTTTGATTTTGTTGTGGCTAAGAATAGGTTGTGGTGTGGATTTTGAGGAATGTCGTATACTTTCCATTTGGTTTGTAGTATAGTATGTGCAAGATCGACACTCCCAAGGAGCCCCAGTAATGTCCGCTATGAGATGCACATTCTTTGACTCCTCTTCTTCCTCCTCCACCATTCTCATTTCTATTTTGTGCCTCGTTAAGATGCACTTTTGTTTTCATATTACTTAGGTGAAGGTCATCTTTGTTTTCCCCCAAGAAGGTTCTTGGCCTCTCAACCCTTTCACCTTTGGGTAAACAAAGTGTTGCATCATTTTCAATGTCTTCTCCATATGTATCTCATGGATATGTGTGAGGCCCTCTACCTATCTTGTGAGTAACAAAAAATCACTTGTTGAAATCCCATGGATTTGTCAAGGGCCTCAACCTGTCTTGTGACATGGATGTACTCATTTTCCTTTTTTGTTACTACTTGGGAAGAAATTATTATGTGTATTTTATGGTTGTCTTGGGGCAATAAATATGTACACATGTTTTTTCCTTACGTATTTTTAGTAATGTTGCAGATTCAATTTTATAAATATTGCTCCAGTTGATGATTACATAAACCAAGATTTATACATTATTTTGATTGGTTACATATTTGATTTTTAAAGAATGAAATATATATGAAAAAACTAAGCATGTGCTTGGAATCTTCAAGGCAATATTTTCTTGGCAATACTAAAAATAAATCATGATGCATTCTTTGTAAATGTTATCCTCTCTCGATAACACACACAACATATATTACATCGACAAGACCATATTTTATGTATGTTTTATGTCATTGGAAAAAAATACAACATTATGTTATGATCGAAACACGAGATGAGCAATAAAACGAAATTAAAAGAAGCATGCAATCACACATGACAAACCCAAGATTTAACGTGGTTCACCCAATTGGGCTACATCCACTAGAAACAAGTCGACTTATCTTTTATCCAAATCCTAAGGAACACAATACAATTCTATTTATTTTTCATACTACAAAGAGTAAATCCATGCACATATATATAACTTGTGCACCTCTTTGTAAAAGTTTGCTTCAACCACAAGTAACCTAAATATAGCATGCTTATAAATAAGACATGCTTATAAATAAGACATGCATATAAATAGGATAAATATAAAAATAACAACTCACCTCTATTAATAAGACAATGGTATTTTTATCCATGGCCATGCCTTCCTCCCAAAATCGAAGAAAAAACAAACTGCCACTTTAATTTGCATTCAGGCTTCACAACTTTAAAACACATTATGCCCTTAATTTAAATTTAACGACAACAAAAAATAATCATGCTTTTAACCAGAGTCATGAAATTCTTGAATTCTACATAAATATAACAAATTGCATATAACTGGGAGGTTTCTATTGAAATGTGAAATGGAAGCCGAAGGGAATTGGTCCATATTTGGACTCAAAACGAAATAAATTAGTCCCCAAATAACTATTTAAAAAGAAAAATAGTAATTTGTTCATTCATTATTTGCATTTTTACTTAAAGATCATACAAATGCAAAGATATCCGTTCCTTTAATCATAATGCTCAATATCATAATGTCAGAATTAAGTTACTGTAGAAATCAGTTACCCGCATTTAGTTACAACAGATAGCTGAGGCCATCCTCCACTTATTATTAGCATAGGCAACAAAAAGAAAAAAATCTTTTCCTCAGCCCCGAATGGACCTACAAACCCTAATAACCTATTAATGCAAAAATGTGGGGGAATTAGAAAAACATGTGAAGAATGGTTAGGGAAAATAAAAAGTGCAGGATATGAGAAGAGAAGGGAGTTATTAATGTTGTAGTAAGGATATTGTGAACTAGGAGGATCCAAAGAGGCAGCAGCGAGCCGTAAAGCTACAGATCCGCAGTGGGCAGTGGTGACGATGGCGGAAGTGGCGACGCAAAGAAACCACACGAGTGCAAGGATTCTTGCAGTGTATATGAACGACAATAGAGGAGGATAAGCGCAGATCACCTACATGGTAACGAAATTGCCTGCATCTGTTAACAGCAAAAATAGGTCATTGACCATTGAATGCCATGGTCACATGCACAAAGACTCTTCATCAACTCCCCTGAAAAATGTGACGAAAACAATGCAAAGAGAGAGTTTATGGCAGATGAGAGGGGAGGCAGGTGGTTTTCTATGGTGAGAAAGTATTTAATAATGAAAATGGTGGTTTCAAATAGTGACCGTGACCCGAAAAAACAATATGTCGTTGATAGTGTCTTTGATTCACTTGTTAGAATAGTTCAGGACCGGGGACCGGGCTCTATAAGCCTTTGGTGTGATTACCAAGTAGGGCGAAGAAAATAAGAGGTTAAGTAGGTTTTATACCAAAGTACTGAACAATAGATTAGTGTGTCTCATTAATGATTATTTAGTTGGGAAGCTTTGAGATAAAAATAGTTTGTTGCACTTTCATAGATTTTAAGAAAGAATTTAATATAATGGCAAGGAGAAAATTATAGAGCAAAATGGAAGAATTAAAGGTTCGATGCAATATAAATTAATATAAGACATTTTATATGAATAAGTCAAGGTCAAAATCAAAGTGCAAGAAGAGTTGTTTGAATGTTTGGTAACCCTATTTGAGTAAAAAAAAAGGTTTCCCTTGGTCTCTTACTTTTTAAATTTTGATTAGTAGCTTAGCTAAACAACCTTGTAAATACGAGGGTGGCCGGTTCCCTTGGTCTCCTACTTTATTTGGGTTCCATATTGATAAGTTTGAAGAATGGTGAGACAAGTACAAAGGTGGAGGAGTTCATTTGCTAAACATATGGTGAAACTCTTTTTATATACTTGTGATTTGAATTTAATTGCCCAAAACAATTCAAGGGTTGCATGACCACCTACATGTTGTAGAGTGTTTCACGTAAAGATGTTGGGATACATAGGTAGGTTAACATAAAAACCAAGATACTTGAACTCTTCTCTCAAAAGAATTAAAACAATAGTTGAACTTCAAATCGAGGGAGACTTACTTCAAATGCTATCAAAAAACAAGTACCTTGACCTAGGCTTTCAAAAAAAACTCAATTGAGACACATAGAACCAAGTGAATATAAGGTGGATTTGAGAGCTTTGTACACACTACAAAATAAATGTAAGAATGTAGAGTTATGGGACTCTAAGACTAAAACGCTTCTATTTGGGTTACTTCTAAGGCATACCATTTATGACAAAGGCCTATTTTACAACATCATCAATAAGTGGATTTATGAGTGCATGGGGAACAATATTGAAAACTAACCTATTTATAGATATATGTAACTCTTAATTGTTAGGTTGTGGAGCCGTTTTCATGTGAGAAAGTGTTGAAGACTATACATTAAGAGTGTTGTACACTTTCCACGCTTGTCTCGTGTAGGTTGAGCCGGGCCGGGCCCCCGAAAGTGGGAGTCCAGGCGCGAGCTCCCTAAAAATTTTTGGCCTTAAAACGTGCCCGATATATTGGGAAACGTGATTTTCTCATATGGGTGGGTTTTTTTTTTTTTGACCCATAGGTTTATGGGATGGTTTTGGCCCATGGTTTTGATACCCACGGTTTTGTAAAACTGCTTAAGCAATTGTCTATTTATATGGTTTTGTGCATATGGTAGATAATGAAAACATTACAGATGTGTTTTGAATTTGGTTGTGAATTCTGTAGAGTTTGTTGAGCATAGCTCCAAACGGATTTGGGTATTGTATTGAGAGAGCGGTGGCTTGTAATAAAATTTGAGCAAGTGATTCTTTGTGGACGTAGCCCAAATTGGGTGAACCACGTTAAATACTGTCTCTTTGTGTTGTGTTATTTTATTCTACACTTTTATTTGAGATCTGTAATATTTTTGCATATTAGTTTCTACTGTTGTGATTCTGTGAGGGATTATTCTGCATATTTTATCCCTTATTTCCTAACAATTGGTATCAGAGCCTGGTTTGGTTTTTTGAAGTGTTGAATCACAGGAAAGTTTTATCTTGAGTGGGAGCTATGGTAGATGATGGAAGATCTAGGGTTGATAAATTCAATGGGAAGAATTTCAGTCTTTGGAAGATGTAGATGGAAGATTACCTTTATCAGAAGGATCTTTATATTCCATTTATGTCTGAGAAGGTGAACAAACCCTCGAGCATGACAAATGCGGAATGAGATTTGCTAGATAGGAAGGCACTTGGGACAATCCAATTGTGTCTTGCATCTTCGGTATTATTTAATGTTTCAAAGGAAAAGACTACAAAAGAATTGATGGATGCATTAGGGAAGTTATATGAAAAACCCTCTGCCTCTAATAAGATATTTTTAATGAAAAATTTGTTTAATATGAAGATGTCTAAGAATGGTTTAGTAGTAGATCATCTAAATGATTTTAATACGGTTGTAAATATGCTAGCTTCGGTTACAATAGAATTTGATGAAGAAGTTAGGGATTTATTAGTTTTGTGCTCTTTACCTGAGAGTTGGAATAGCCAGTAATGGCGGTAAGCAACTCGGTTCCAGTCTAACTCAAAGTTGAAGTTTGAGGATGTTGTAGGGGTGATTCTAAGCAAGGAAATGCGAAGAAAACACTCTAGTGAATCTTCTACTTCAGGGAATGCTTTAATAGTGGAAACTAGAGGGAGATAGAAGAATAGAGGAAACCGTGGAAAATCAAAGGATCGGGCAAGGTCAAAATCCAAAAGAAAGATAGTATGTTAGCACTGTGGAAAGTTTGGGCATGCAAAGAAGGACTATTGGGAGCTTCGGGATAAGAAGAAACAACAGGAAGAAAACAAGGAGGTAAATGTGGCAATGGGTAATGTATGTTAGATGCTTTGATTCTTTCTTTAGCACAATATTATTTGAATCTTGGGTTTTAGATTTGGGGATTCTTTCCATGCTACTCCACATAGGAATTATTTTGTTGATTATGTTCAAGGAGATTTTGGGCATGTTTTTCTTGGTGATGATGAGCCTTACAGCATAGTTGGAAAAGGTGTCTGCTCGAGTTAAGATGCGAATGAGAATACTTGGCTATTGAAGGATGTCGATATGTGCCTACATTAAGATGAAATTTGATATCGACAGGGGCAAATTGGGAAGTGATGGTTGTACCTTTGTGATATTTACAATGGACTCTTGGAAGGTTACTAAGGGTGCTCTTGTGGTGGCAAGAGGTAAGAAGATTGGAACCTTGTATTTAACCACTTATAGCACTAATGTTTGTAATCTTGTGGCTTGTAAGCGATACACACCATTGTGGCACTATAGGCTCGGTCATATGAGCCATAAGGGCATGGAGATCATAAAGAAGGATTTGCATGGATATACAAAAACAGTTTGGAGTTTTATGAGGACTACATATATGGGAAATAGAAGGAGTGAAATTTCTCAAGGTTGGACCTACAAAGAAAGAGAGTAAGTTAGATCTAGTGCATTCGATGTATGTGGGGCGACTTAGGTATCATCTATTGGGGGTTCAAGTTATTATGTTACTTTTATTGATGATGCAACAAGGAAATTTTGGGTTTATCAGTATAGAAACAAATCTGATGTATTTGACACTTTTGTTAAATGGAAAGCCTTGGTAGAGAATGAAACAGGTCTTAAGCTAAAATGTCTCAAGTTAGATAATGGAGGGGAGTATTTGCAGCAATGAATTTGATGATTATTGTTTTAAGAATGGAATTCATAGGTAAAAGACAGTTCCAGAACTCCATGCAAATGAAATGGGGTGTTAGAAAGGATAACACAAAAATAATGGAACGTGCTTAGGAGCATGAGGTTACATGTAGGACTCGCTCTTTCTTTTGGGAAGAAGCGGTGAGCACAGTTGTGTACTTGATAAATAGAGGACCCTCAAGTACCTTGGATGGAGGAATACCTGAGGAGGCTTGGTATGGTAAGAAAGTTGATTATTCATTTCTTATAGTCTTTGGATGTGAGGTATTTGTCCATATAGACAAGGATGATAGGACCAAAGTAGAAGCTAAATCGAGTAAAAATGTACTTTCATTTGTTATGGTGGTGATAACTTTGGATATAAATATTGGAGTGTTAAGGACAATAAAATCATTCGATCTAAGGATGTGGTCTTTAATGAGAAAGTCATGTATAAGCAGCAACAGTAGGAAAACAAGGAAGAATCTAAGAAAGAATATGCAGCTCGTAGAGGATCTTCTCTCGGATAGGAAAGTGACACATGAATCAATTCAGAACCTCTTGATAGGAACCCCAAAATCCTATATTGAGGAGGTCTTCTCTCGGGGAAAGAAGAGAACCTCGAATGTTTTCTCCTTCTCTTTATTATTTATTACTCACCTGATAGTGGAGATCCGAGACCTTTGATGAAGCAATGTGGTAGATGCCAGGGAAGAAGTGGGAGCAAGCCATGGATGAGGAACATCAGGAGCTCTCATGGAGAACCAAACATGGGATTTGGTGAAGGCTGCTTTTAGAAGGAAAAAGAGCATTATAGAATAAGTGGGTGTTTAGAGTCAAAGAGGAAGGAGGAAAGAAAAGATACAAGGCCGGTTGGTGGTCAGGGGGTTTGCACAGAAAAGATATAGATTTTGATGAGATTTTTCTCTCCGTAGTAAAAATGAATTCTACTAGAACTGTTCTTGGAATAGTTACATTAGAAGACTTGCACTTAGACCAACTTGATGTAAAGATTGCATTTCTCCATGGTGATTTAAAGGAGGAACTATATATGTAGCAACTAGAGGGCTATGAGGTCAAAGGTAAAGAGAGATGGTGAGCAAATGCGAAGAAGAGCTTGTATGGATTGAAACAAGCTCCACATCAATGGTATAAGAAATTTGATAGCTTCATGATGGAGCGAGGTTATATTAGATGTATTTCGACCATTGCATGTATCTGACAAAGAAATTTAAGGATGGCATTTATATTATTCTTTGTATGTGGATGACATGTTGGTTGCAAAAACATGCGGGAAATAAAAGTACTCAAGAAGTAGCTAAGTGAATCCTTTGCTATGAAGGATTTGGGGTATCCTTGGTATTATATTACCTTAGGTGTCTTACGATAACATCTCATCCTCGAACCTAAATCATCACAAACCTTACCTTATTTATTAATTACCTCATAATTGATAAATCCACCTCACCATAGCCACCTTGCCCACCTCACCATGACTTAGCCCTAACCCTAAACTAACCTAATTAGGACCCATGACTTGGTCTAGACTCACATCCATAACTAATGCCTCCTTACTCGCACTCCAAAGCCGACCTTCTACCACTTGACCAAGCCCGCAATCGATCTCTCGGGAGAAAAGTTAGGGAAGGTGGGCTATTTTACTAAAAATAGCCTACTTTTTCCTAACCGATGGCCGTTCTCCTACTGATCGCCGCTTGCCACATGTAACCGCCATCGGTTCCTCGTAAATGGGCTCCCAAACCAAAACAACGGATCGAATTTCATTTTGGGAGATCACCAAGGATTTTTGAATCAAAGGAGAGTCCAAAGCGATTAGCAGAGTCCGTAACTTCACTTGACCAAGCAGAGACGAGTGAAGAAACCAAGAGTCAAGGCAACCAAGGAGATCAACCGCATCTTCGTCAAAAACCAAGTAAGTTACATCTGCATGTCCTCCATTATAACATTTCTTATGCTTTTGGAATTACAATTCCTCCCAAATCCGCTTCTCGGATCCATTATCCAACGCACTATTGCTCTACCGTCATTCTTTTGTTTCTAACCATCCCGCTTCCCAAAACTATCCAAAATCAGCCATTACAAACTCCACAACCAGCCTGTAAGATCCTAGAACCCACCTAAGATTTCGGTTATCAAGAATCGCCATCGGTTATAGGTAACCGCATCGGTTCCTTTGATCAAAACCAGAAAAACAGCCTTTCCCCTACCTACCAAATAAGCCAAGCAATTTAATTGATATTTTACAGTATTTTGTGTTAACTCATATCGGCAGGGGAACTGACCACCTTCGAAAGGAAGTTTCATATTTCCTGGGCCCAAGGCAGTTCCCTCATTTACTATCTAATCAAAATCTTGTGGTCTTGTGTTCTTATTTGCAGGTAGTCCTTCCAAGACAAAAAGGAGTTCTTCGCAGTTTCACTGATCTTTCTCTACGGTACGCGCACATCATCTCGACATTCTACAGGTATTCCTCCTAACCCTAACCTTATCTGTTTCTATAAGGAACGAAGCATTTCCGAGTGAAACATTTTGGCACGCCCGGTGGGACCCATTTTGGGTTTCTTTCTCTTGCTTATTTTCATTTTAGGAAGCATATTTGCTGTTGCTGTTTTTGTTATATATTTTAGTAAAGAATTTGTCTTGCTTTCCTGGTTTCGCATTAGTGAAAGTCATCTCTTTTGCTTCATCGAATATCACTTTCGATTTGGGTTTTAAAACACGTGCATTGCATTCCTGCTTGTTGTTCTCCAATTCTAGTGAACATAGATTAAGTAACAGGTCGTACACGTGGGGGTGATATCCACGGTATTGACAGGAAATTAACCTTAGTTTCACTGCACAACACATACCGAATCACTTCACAATTAACACAACAGCTCAAACATCCCCCCTTTTCCGCGGTATTCCTCCGCCCGATTGAGGTAACCTTATAAGCCAAAACAAACTTGACATTTCCCCTAGGTCTTGTTGTTTAGGATTCTGACATCATCTTACGTCTAAAGGCATAAGCCCACGATAATTAAAATTAACCCTAGGGTTAGTCTCTAGATTTGCGTGTGCCTCTTGCTTGTTTTCAAATCTCGCTTTTCTCTCCATACTTTGTCTTCTCGTGATCAATAAGTTGCTAAACATACTCAACGCTACCAATATCAAATCAGCAGCTTTTTTATATCTTCTTATCCTTAGATTTTTGACACCGCCATCGGTTAAGGGACCGACGCTGTTGATCTGCGTGACCGACACTGGTTACTAAACCGATATCGTTATCGCTTTCATCACCGACAAACCAAAGCACCTTGCCAAATTCACCATTCGAGGTTGTTTTTGTTCTTGATAGATTGAAACTTTCCCGGGTGTTCTAGTCTATGGTTGTCATCACTGGAAGCAAGCCGCCATGGTTTCACATGCCTCGCTTCCGTGTCTTTGCCTCGAATCACCCCCTTCTTCACATTCTATGGGAACCCTATGCATACACCAATGAGATCCCCAAATTCCCGTAGGAGACAAGGACTTTGCCAAATTTCTGATGCTAATCCCAAATACTGCATAATACTATTTGTCTCATACCCCGACTGTACGCCCGATGGTCACCTTTATGGGCATGCCTATTAGTATAGCTGCTCATTTAGCTCCTACTCCTCCCGATAACAATACCTTACTTCCCGCATCACTAGCCCCGCCTCCCAATCCGACAGCCTTCGTGAGGTTCATACGACCCCGATTAGCTTTCCTTCGTTAACCTCCGGGGCCCCACGTACGCCACCACCAATCGCCTTATCTCGCCTCTCTTCGCACTACCCATTCATGACTTACTCTCCGCCACCTATTCAAACGAGCTTTCTTCTCAAGCTCCGCCTACCTTTTCATTCCCATACACGTATCCAAAGAACCTCAACACCTTATATGGGACATCCCTATTCTCAGGCACCATCACCTCATCCAACCACAGATTTCATCAAGCAAATGATGGACAAAATGCAAAACCTCGGAGGCTTCCGCTTTCGTGAAGTCGAGCGCTGACATACGAGCAAGTTTGTCTGGAGCCCATTCACCCTTCTCGTCCCCTTTCATTCATATCCTCCTCAATGGGAGTTGCCAAAGTTTACTCTGCTTTTAACAAGGAAAGAGGATCCTCAACAACACTTCGATCATTTAGACATGCTTGTTATTTGATCGCCCATGATGATGCCTTCACATACTCCGCACCTTTCCCATGTCCTTATCAGTCGCCTTGAGTGGTACAAAGTTGCTTTAACCCAAGACTCAATCTTCTCTTTTAACTAACTAGCCCAATCTTTCTTGGATCATTTCTCCATTAACATTGCCAAGAAAGTATCTATCATCGACTTCTATGCCATCCGACACCAAGACGAATCTATCGCAGATTTCGCTGGACGACATGGGCCTTATCAACCAACTTACGATGCCTTGCCTTTCAAACCGAACTTATCGAATCTGTTTACGCGGCCTCGCGCTAAGCACATCTCCCCTACCCTCCAAATTCAAACTTTCCGTACATTCGACGAGGTTTTACTATGGCTCAAAATTAGAAATTCGAGCCTTAGAGGAAGAGAAACTCATGTCACAACAAGAACTCCACTTTCCGAACTCCCCGATTCTACCAATAAACCAAATACCACCACTCCTCACGCGTCCCACCTCTTCTAAATCAAAAGGAGCTGTCCACGCAGCGGATGGTCAAATCCCAACCACCATCAATACTCCACCAAAACCACCTATAAATACAAAGCCGAACCCATCGGGCTACACTCCTTGGGAGAAACCTATGATGTGATATTGAGAAATTGCTCAAAGTCTGGGGCTATCACCTTGCCCCTCGTTAAACCTCACTCTGGGTTTGACTCCACCCGCGCAATACCTTCCTGGTACAAAGAAAATGACTTTTGTAACTTTCACCGCGTAAAAGGACATAGTCATGAAAACTGCAAGATGTTGAAAAACATAGTGCAGGAAATGGTTGATGCAGGGGATATAACACTCGATAATCCTAACGCCCCTGCTAACCGAAATCTGAAAATTTTCAACAAGCCATTCCCGAATCACTCGCCCAAAGAAAGCAACGTGAACCAAGATATCTTAGCTGAGGAGAGTGTTCATGAGATCCATGCAGTCTTCGATTCTCAGCCAAAAGCCTCTATCGAGAAAATTTTGAATCAAGCCTCTTCACTAACACAGGAGCCCGAACCTCCTTTACCACCATCAAGCCAAAGCGAAATCGCCTTTACCCATAGAAGAGTTAATCGCCTGTGCTTCCTTCTCATCAATGAGTCTTCTTACACCACATCCCTACAAGACCGTGAGCGGATGCTATCTAATTTATCTATTTCCCAAACGTCCCTTCTACCACTTCGCTACACAAGAGGAAGGCTCACCACTCCTTTTGACATCCTTAGACGAGAAATCTCTTACACTAACATCACCACATTCTTTTAATGTGACAGATCTCCTCGAACACGCCTCCTACCTATTAGTCCCTCATCGCCTAAATCTTTTCAACGACCGGTTGACCTCCTAACATCTATTGATACAAAGGCCTCATCCGCCTCCCGTGTCACACCCGCAATGGACTGGAATTACAACCCACCTTTCTTCCGTACTCAAAATTACAAATCACACCTGAGACCGTCATTCCACGTAAGATGACAGTTCCCTATGGGAACGCTTTGAGTACCCCTTTTCTACTCAAATGCAAATGACTAATCTCGATGTCTCCACCATCTACCCGAAGTGCTTACGTGTTTAAAATGCCCCCTGCTCTCGCCTTCACCCCCTCACCTCTACCAAATGCCCCGTCCCACTTCTATCAACTTAACCAGATCTTCCCTACGCTGGGACCTCACCAATGCCCAATCTGACACACCCACCTAAGCGACTCGATCTATCCAAAATAAATCCGCCCGCCACCTAGAGACGAACGCAATCCGGCCTCTATCACAATTAAAACCTCATCATCACACCCACCTTCCATATCTGGGACCTCATCCCTCCACATTACACCAATATATCATACCTCCGTTGTTTTCGCAAAACGACCTACGCCTTCTACACCTATACAGAGATCAAAGGGTATCACAACATCATTACCCCACGTATCCGGTCCACCTATCAACCCTAAACCAATCCCATCATCAAAGGATTTATTTTCTCACTCCCTTTCTCCGTGGTTGTTTCCGCTACCATGCCATCTCGTAGCCTCATCATCTAACCAATGAACGTAACTTCTATGTCCAAGAAACCACGTTTAGTGAAAAACATGTGTCAAAGCACTCCCTGCTAAACCACCACCCATACGAACTAAACACGCCCAAACATTACCACAACCCACACAATCAATACCCTCATCCTCTTCCGATTTTGACCCACTCAAAGGATCTTACGCCAAAATCCTTGCTATGTTGGTGGAGAATGCGACCATCTCCCTACCTCCACTTAGACCTTATGACCCGTCTAAGCCCCGACCTATGGATTATGATGAGTCTAAAATCTGCGCCTATCACCGCACACCTGGACATGATGTGGAAGGATGCAAAGCTCTAAAAACCATCCTTCACACCACCTCTTCCGGATAGAAAGATTAAGAAAGACAACTTACGAAGGGAGAGACTCTAGCGCAATTCCCTCTACTATATCCATCTATTCCCCGCCTCACCAAGATCTATCATTATTACAACCCCACCTCTTAAAGACCATGAATTATCCCAACCATCTTCTTCATCTCAGGTCTACGAGATTAATATGATTAGTGTCGCTACTCGAGGACAGAAAAACAATGGGAAAGCGAAAGAAAACACACTCATGCGATCTCTTTCTCCTTCAACCATCCCACACACCACCACCTAAAGTGGTTATTCGCGACCCGCCTATCCTGCCTCTAATGGAGTTGCCCACCGAACCATGATCAAACAGCCTTCATCAATCGCCCGTAAAAATGACACTATATGATCTCATTCGCACTTCAATCTCATCGACAAGCTCTCGCTTGAGATCCTTCAAGGGATAGAGGTTTTACCCAACGAAACCCCGCCCGCTGCCTCCATTCTAACACCCAATCACGCTGCCTTCTCTCACCAAACAATCCATCTCCCCACCACTTCCTGCTCTCAAACAACAAGCCGCTGCGTTAGTTTCTAAGATGAAATTATCGACTTTGGTGCGTAAGACCCCGACTCGCCTTTTCATTTCGCTTACGCCCGAGACATTCGGTACGCCGGGTTATGATTGACGGGCGCTAGCCTAAACATCATCTCTTCAAAAGCCTTCCAACAAATGAACATCCCTTCTAGTCGCATGTGTGCCAACCCCATCATGTCAAGCGATCATTCAATGACGCTATTACTTCTACCTTAGGCACCGTGATCCTCAACATTCGCGTAGGCCCACGTACTTTGCCCGAACTCTTCTATGTCCTCAAGGAGAGTTCCAATATAATATATTGGGTCAATGTCCTTGATTCGAGCCATGGGATGTGTTCCTCAACATTACATCGATGCATAAAATTTGAGTACGAGGGAAGTCTTACACTCGTAAAGCTGATCCTCCCTTCAAAACTTGCAATATGTTATACCGCCCAAACGATGTGCTTATACCAATTAAGACACCCATACATTCAACCCAACCATCCTCTTCAAATGTACCTCAACCATCCACCTCAACCGCACCTACGCCTTCAACCGATGAAACCACCATCGCACAAACCACTTCTCTTCCCCCGCAGCTAACATCCCAACCTCCGACCCTTAGTAGATGTTTTTCATCGCCTCACGCTGGGGAGTACCGCCTATATAACGTTAGTTCTTTCCCTACCCAGCAGTACGGACAATTACATGCGCATCCCACCTACGATCACGCGCGTGGGGAGGTAATCTCTTACGGACCACCCCATCAGCCGCACTAACCTAACGTATGGGGGTGTTGACACATCCTCCATTATCCCCTCAACCTCCTCTTGGTGTGGTTCCTTCCAATCTGATTTTCAATACTTGACAAATCGTCAAGTTTCGCCTCACCTTCTTGACTCACGCGCGTGGAAAGGCTTTTGCTTTTGGCCTTTTACGAACAAGGCCGACATACACTCATTCCCGTGACCACACGCAAACATAATGATCTAGTGGTCTCGGGCCCAAACACCTACACAAGAGACACCTCCTCGTCACCAGATCTCGAAGAGGAAGACGCGTTGCCCTACCAAACATCATCACCTACTTTGCCATCATCACCTACATGTAATCGATGGACCCTGAATCTATCCCTCCTAACTTTTTTTTTTCATAAATGCTATCTTCATAGGTCCTCTCACTTATCAACGCGATAATGAGGACCCATCTTCTCTTCCCCTTCTGTATCCAGACATGATCGAAGAGGATTCGCCTTTGATTAATGTTGTTGAATGCCAGGATGACGACTCCATACTCACTTACCTGGGCGCGGATGATTCTTATATTCAACGCGCCCTACCATCTGAAACCCAAACTATGCTGAATGAATCTACTATAGAAATCAACATCCACACGGAGAAGATCCTCACATAGTGAAGATTGACAATCCTTAACACATCGTAACAAGCCGCTTTACTACCTTTCTTCGTGCTTCGCAAGCGTTCGCATGGTCTTACGCCGACATGCCAGAATTGATCCTACCATCATTCCGCCCATAACATCACCCTAAACCCCGATTCCAAACCAGTCAAACAACAAATTGAGAAAATGCATCCACGCATTGCTCTCTTGGTCAAAGAGGAACTCCAACGACTCCTTTCTCGCTTTCCTTCATTCTGCCTATTGACTATCCTCAATGGATTTCTAACATCGTACCTGTCACGAAAGCGACGGGGGGACTTCGGATATGCACGGATTTCCGAGATCTTAACCTCGCTTGCCCTAAGGATGACTTCTCCCAAGTATTGATCAACTTGTTGATCTCACTCCATGGGTCATGAAATGCTTTCTCTCATGGATGGCTTTTCAGGATACAACCAAATTTTGGTCGCCCCTGCCGATCAACACAAGACTGCCTTCATAACTCCTTGGGGAACCTTTTGTTATCGTGTCATGCCATTTGGCCTTAAGAATGCTTGGTGCTACTTCTATCAGCCAAGCATGACCTACATTTTTCATGACATTATGCACACTATCCTCAAGACTATGTCGACGATCTTCTTGGCAAGTCTAAACATCGTAGTGAACATCTCCCTGATGTTTTAACCATTATTTTTGATCGCTGTTAAGGCAATATTCTCGTCCGCTTTCAACCAAGAAATGTGTCTTTGTGTTCTTTCGGAAAACTTCTTGGCTTTATCGCCTCTTTGCGTGGCATTGAGGTCGATCCATCGAAAGTCAAAGCTATCCTAGAAATGCCCCCACCCAAAATCTCAAACAATCAAGCGAGTTTACAAGGTAAGCTCCAATCTATCCGACGCTTTCATCTCCCAACTCTCGGATCGTGTCAACCTTTCCATCACCTCCTTAAAAGGATATTGCATTCCAATGGAGCGAAGAATGTCACCAAGCCTTGAAGCTCTCAAAGCTTATCTCTTACTGACCACCCGTGCTTATCCCACCCCAAGACAACCGCCCCTTTCTACCTTTACCTTTCCGCCACCGACCACGCCAGTAGGAGCCATGCTTGCACATCGTGACTCGAGAATCACGAACAAGCCGCTTATTATATAAGTCGACTTTGGTGGACTATGAGACTAGGTACACACATGTAGAAAAATTGTGCCTTGCTCCTATCATTCGTTGCCACCAAACTCCGACACTACCTTTCTAAATCACAAGACTTTCGTCATCACCAATACAGACTCCATCCATTACATGTACGCCAAACCTCATCTGAACCAACGCATTGCTAGATGGCTCATGCTTCTCGCCGACCTCGACCTTGAGTTTATCCACCGTAAATCAATCAAAGGACAAACCATCGCGAGACCAACTTGCGGACGCTCCTGCATCTGGGAACAATTTACCAATTTCACATTTCCCGCGAACTCATCGCTACTCTTTCCCTCACGGAGGAGTCGTACCCAATGACCCTCTTCTTCGATGGATCTAAATGCCGCCACGGGGAGGAGCCGGCGTTGTTCTCATTCCTCTCAACGCCGAACTATGCCTCTTTCATTCACTTGATTTCCTTGCACTAATAATACGAAAGTTAGTAATACGAGGCCCTTGTTCCTGGTCTCCAAGTCACTGCGTTACACTTAGGTATCAAATCTATCAACATTTTTGGCGACTCTCAATCGTAGTCAATCAAGCTATGGGCGTCTACCAATGCAAAACGAGGAACTTCAAAAATACAAACACTATGTAGAATCACTTCTAGCTTTATTTACCCACTATTCTATACAAACCATTCCCGCTCCACTAACAAATTTATGGATACTATGGCGTGGCAGCCTCGCAAATTCCCGCCGCCAACTCGACTCGAATTATCGTCGTGGTCCAACAACTTTTTGCCCCATCCTATTCAACCCCGATAGTTTGTATGATAAATACCGTGTCTACTAATTCACAGATACCCGGTACCACCAATTTCACGACTACCTTACACCCTCGTCCTCCCACCTGATCTTACTAGTAACGCAAACGTGCTTTTCTTAAAAGTGTTTCTGCGTTATGTTGCCATGGGGGACTCCTCTATAAACGTGGCTTTGATGGTATCCTCCTTCGCTTGTCTAATCAGGGCATGGAGGCCACTCATACCATCCAACAAGTCCATGATTCGGTATTTGTGGTGGACATTTTAGCGGCCTTGCTGTGGCCAAACGAATCCTTCGCCTTGGTTATTATTGGCCTACTCTCAATAACGATCAACGCTACATGTAATATGTTAAGCGTTGTGTTATGTGTCAGCACACATGCCAACCTTCAACATACTCCTAGCCACCCGCCTCCGATCGCTCGAGATCTTTGGCCTTTCTCATGCTGGGGTTTAGACCTTATTGGTGAGATTCACCCAACCTCTTCACAACGTCACCGCTGGATACTCACAGCCGACCGAATATTACACAAAATGGGTGGAGGCTATTCCACTCATTTCAATCAAAAAGAAAAATTGTCGAGTTCATTAACCACCACATTATCTGCCGTTTTTAAAAATGTGTTCCTCACCGCCTGATAACAGATAATGGAAAATCTTTTCAAAAACAAGTTGTTGCGAGACCTTTGTGACAACTTTGGTATCAAACTTAGTTTCTCATCACCTTACTATCCACAAGTAATGGGCAAGCCGAGTCTTCAATAAAACACTAACCAAAATCCTCGCATGAAAGTTGTCAATGAATCTGGAAGAAATTGGCACGATCACATTCCCTTTGCCCTTTGGGCTTATCGTACTTTCAAGCATTCGTACTTCTACTAATGCCACACCTTTTTCTTTGGTATACGGCACTGAGGGGATGTGTTTTGCCTCTCGAAATACAAATACCCTCCCTGCTTAGAATATCTCTCGGGATATTCTCACTAACGATGATTTCCGCCAAGAGCGGTTAGCCCAATGGAGCTTCTTGACGAACGCCGCCTTGCTCTTCGATCACCTTCAAATCTATCAAAACGCATTAAACGTGCTTAGCCGATAAGTTTACTTCATGAGCGTATCTTTAAGGTTAGTGATCTTGTCCTCAAAGAGAATCAACATGTAACCAAACTAGAAAAGAGCAAACGTGGAAAATTTGCTCCCAATTGATTGGGCCTTATATAATCACTCACATCTATGGATCGGGTATTTATCGCTTGCTTTCGCTTTTAATGGTAAACCTGAGCCTGAGCCCCTTAATGCCTTGCATCTTCGACCATTCTACTGTTGAAATTAGTGTTATATCACTTCTTATCCGCCTACTGCTCGTCCCTTGAGCTCACATACCACCACATACACTTGTCTCTTACATCTCGAAATAAAATCAAGCTCACCCCTCACCTCCCCTTACGATGCCTTCCCCTTCTTAGTCTAGTCCATGACTTCAAAGTATTAAAATAAGCCGTATTCTTATGGGATTTTCTTGAGTCAAACTTCCTACTAAACTAGATGCTTCACGCTAAAAAGAACATCTAGTCATCTAAATTAAATATAGACTGCTCCCTCGAAGGACAAACTATATGCCGAATTATCAGCTGCTTATTATATATAGACTCGCCTCCTCCGAAGGACAAATGCATGCATTACAATTATATCTCGCTACTAGCAAATAGATATGAAGCTCCCTCGAAGGACAAAATGAGGGTATACACAATCGGCCTTTATCGAAGCTTCTCGCATTGATCGGCTTCATGAAGACCTCAAGAATAAAATAATCAATATCCCCGGTAGACTTCCCGCATCGATCAAATCACATTCAATAAAATAAAAGCCTCATTCAAAGAACTTTTAGAAATCGTGGACTTTGTCTATTTAGGGTAAGATGTTCTCTTCCTGTCAGAGTTAAGTTCACTTTGTAACGAAGTTCCCCATACCTCAATATACCATCACCTCTACCTCGCCATTTTCTTCAACTCAAGGGGCGTGTAAGCACACCTGATATATTGTGATCATACAACTCTTGTCACCTACTGGGACTTTTACGTCTACGACAATACCTAGGGCTTGAGGCTCATTCCCATTGTCAGGCCTGCTTGGCTCCTTTCTCACCTACGGATCACCTCTTTCCGCTTTACCTCCGCATCTGGGATTGTGTGTTGATCTTAATCAAGGACATAGTTCCTTTCTAGCTTGGGTAGGCTAACTTTCACTTCCATATATCCTTTTTACAACATCACCAATTCATTACCGACACCAACAACCTTACCTTTACCAATAGCCAATATCAATATTCTTACTGACCAACCAATTGCCTAAACCGTATAAATTACTGAATTCGCCTCTCTCACGATCCTAGGGAGAACTACATCTGATACGAGGCCCTTCCTTGCTTGTCACGATGGGCTGTATGGCTGACACTTCGGAGACATGGGGTCTCCCAGGTTAGCTCGACCATCCCTACCATAACCTATCTTGGCTGGTGAATATAAATATTTTGTGTATTTTATTTTAATCATTTCTCTTTATCCTTTTTGAAACACGAAAATCAAAGCAAGCAAATTTATTATTATCATAACTCAAATCAACATACATATTAGTTTTATTTAGATGTTAAACAAATGCATCTTCTTTATCATCGACACGCGGAGCCGGCATCATGTTATTCTCATGCCTGCTAACATATGCTCGGACCATCCATGACTCATCGGGAACTAGGTGATGATCGTGATCGTCGACCATGTGCCCTCTCGCATGGAGAACTCCGGCCTCTAGTCTGCCGCCCGTGACTCACATGACCACTACCAATCCTCTTGTCTCATTCACCCCTGCGTTTGGAGTACTCAGCTAGACAAGCGGCTGCGAGACGATCCCTTTACTGCTTTGTAATCACCGCTATGTCGGCGCGCTCATTACGCCTCGCGATTCTGCTTACCCACTTGTAATCCTATAGGCCTACTCATCATTCCTGCATCCATTACCACTGCCCGATCGGCTACTATCTCCTCGAGAGCCCTTAAGGAGGTGTTGGGCAGGAGGTGGTGAGAATGCTTTGCCACACCGGCATCGATCCTCATATATGGTCTATAAGCTTTGTGGTATGTCACCCAGCACAAATCAAATTGTCATGTACGCGATCTATGGAATCCTCTCATATTCACAGCACCGTGCTTGTGATCCACCTCATTCGCGACACCTCTCTGACTCCTCATTTCTGATTTCGGTTTACCATATGGTTTTCGTGGCCCTGTAATGCATGGC
>CM031239.1:609933789-610069121 GCA_018340775.1 Taxus wallichiana var. yunnanensis | reverse complement strand
TTGCTAAAATATACTATCATGCCATATATATATATATATATATTCAAACAATTATATAAATAGAGATTTTTTTTTGTTGTTTTATTTAAAACATATAGTAACATACTGTTTTGTATGGATTTTGAAGGGAAATATTGAAAATTGCATCACTTAAAAAATTGTTTAACATACATAGGTGGCCATCAAATTCAATCCTTACTTCTACTAATCCAAGGAAAATAATTACTTCCCCAATATTTTATCATTATGCCGAACATTTGCATAATGGAACACTCTAATCCGCTGGAAGTTTTCAGGAAACAAAACTCGACACTCAAGCTTCCAAAGATTAACTACCAATTGAGAGAAATCGAGGAACGAGCTTATCCCCTTTGACAGGATTCTATGTTGCCATTTTTGGATGCATTATCAAACCCAAGGTGTCATTTTTAATGAAAAAACATATCTACGAGATGACCAAACCCAAGTTTTTCTTCTAAAACATACTATCGATAAGTGGAACTAAAACCTTCCTCCTAAAAAAAACTTATAGCTTATAGTACACTAAAAATAATCTATATAATCATGACAATCATATAAGTGGATCCATACACAACATGGCTTGAAAAATCATATGTAGGTCAAATTCTTATCTAACTTATTTCATGATGTGTCGGGAAACAAGATTTTTAACATTAATCGTCAAGACTTGGAAATTGCAAAACAAATCACCAATCCCGAGTTCAACACATAGTCACTACAGGATTTAGTAACATATGTCATGCATGGTGAGCTCACTTTTTGATCGCCTCTTGCTAAATTTCTCAAGAAATACAGCACAACATGTTGTAGGCAAAGGTCCCCGAGATCACATCACCGGGATTTGCAATAGGGTTGTATTTTTTATTATTGGATAAGGTAAAAACAATAGGATTGCCCTGTGGGCCTAACAAAGGAGGAAAACAAAAAGGAGCAAAAACAACCAAAAAAAAGAGACAAATATGTTCCATAAGGAGTTAAACAAGCTTAACTCTTACAATGAAAAGCCAGACCATGAGCAAAAACTAGAGGCACTAACCGAAACAATCGGAAAACCAAGCTGAGATAGTTCACAAAAACCAGAGGCAATAGGTTGTATTCTAAGTTAGTTCATATTAAGTTCTTTTAGAAGTACACACATGATCGATTAGGTCTTGATTCATAGTGTGCAATAACTACAAGGAAATGAAGAAACAAAACAAGAAAGTTCATAAACTAAACAAGAATACTTAATATTGAATCGAAAACAAACATGCTCAAGAATAGAAGGAATTCGGATAAATTTCTATTAGATCCAAGATCAATATTATGTGCATAACGCTACATACTTTTATACATTTTGAGGAGAATGTTGAGTTATCGGTCCCTTTTCTCTTCTCAGAAGTACCAAAAGAGTACTATTCGCATTCTTTATTTATCTAAGAGAGCGTTATACCTTTATATTATTTATCTTATATGAATTATGCATTACAATAGGATTGCACAATCATACAAAATAAGATCGATTGTTCGCATTCTAATCCTTTTTACACTCCAACACTTTCTTGAACTTATTTGGAAATTTTTTCACGCTTTTCTTTTGTCAAATTGTTTTGAATACAAATTGTGTTACACATGTGATACTTTAAGTTCACAGCTTGCCACAAAGTATGTCATGTACCGGTTTTCATCCTTTCATGGCACTACTTAACCACCCTTATGGGTTTTCAATTAAGTAGACTTTCTAATAAAATAACGCCTTTCATAGTTTCAATTTGTGGAAACTCCCTCATAGACTCATTCAAGAAGTGGGCTTTTCAATATATGCAAAGCTCACCGAAAGCACCGTAAACTTTACAAAGAAAATTACATGACTAACTAAGGAAGGCTAACACCATTGCAACCTCTAGTCAAGGTTCTAAGTCTAGGAATGTAACATTAAGATAGAAACTTAAATGAATGCTTAACCAACATGAATACAATTCAAAATCTAACTAAACATGTCTACTAATATGCTCAATTACCAATAGATTTGGATTATTTTTATGTGATGAATAACGTACAATATTAAACACACTGAATAATAATATTCTTTCAATTCATTCGGATGAACATAAGATGCAATTACAAATACACATAGTTTCCTATAAATTAGAAACTACTTACTAATCTGTGAGTTGTTTGTAACAACCAAACAACTCAACACACATTCGTTATTAGTTGTTTTATATAACAACTAAATAACAAATTACTAATATAATAATAATTACCAAATGTAATTATTATCTACACAATGTAAATACTAATTCCTAACATTCCCCCCTTAGTGTTTACATGGTTCAATATATCTCATTCTTCTTTCAGAGGCCACCTCTCGGTGCTCATGATCAATTTATAATGTGCAAAAGATTTTATAGAGCTTGACAAACTTGAACATGTGCCAACGCACATTTCTTCCATACGATGGTTTTCTCGGTTCTACCAACAACCTTGACCAAATTGGTTTTGCAGGTGTACCAATAACCTTTCACAATTGGTTTTACAGTTTAAGAAAACCTTTCACAACCGGTTTTGGCAGTTCACCAAAGACCTAATACACAATTGGTTTTACAGGTTTACCAAAAACCTTACACAATTGGTTTTACAGGTTCACCAAAAACCTTACAAAATTGGTTTTCCTGGTTTACCAAAAACCTTCACATCATGATTGCTACAATAATTTTTTATCAATATTTAACAATGTCTCTACAACAGGGAATCATGTAGGAAATTATGTTGCTCATACACACAAATCCTTCAAACTAGAAATGGAACATTGGTGTCATGTTCCCCCCCACAATGTGAAATTTCACTTATTTTACAAAAACAGAACTCAAATCATACCGCACTCAACAAATCCGCACCAAATGAAAGAAAACTCACACACACACTGTGGAATCACCACAACTTATGCGGCCTCGTTAGCTGGTGACCGACGAGAGGTCACCGGATCAACCTCCCCGCCTCCAAATGCCTCTTAGTCCTCCATCGACATGCTGCTAACTCAACTGGATTTAGATATGAAGCTCAACTGTTTACACATTGTTTATTATATCTTCCTTCCGCGATATGAAAACACTTTAGTTTTTCTGACGCTGATAACACCGATAATTCGGCAACTCTATGAGGCAAAAAAATTGTTTTTTTAATTTTTGACTTTGACTCAATAAATGATGTATTTGGACAATGACAAAACTAAAAACATAAGTCACTTTTAGATATTTTTCGAACTTTGACGATGACTCGTATAATTTGACATAAGATAATTTGACATGACAAATGACAATGACTCACAAATTTGACATAGACCTATGACGTGTACACACTTAATCTTGAATTTATATGTCTTTGATGACTAATGGAACATTTAATGTAAAAAATAACATTAAATATTAATTTGAGACTGACATAAACAAATAATCACAAATGACAAACTCCTATTATAAAGACTCAAGATGACTTACAATACACTATAACAATGAGACAATTGAATGTCTTAACAATTACATTTGAATAATGGACTCAATATATACGTAAATTTTAACAAGGACACATTTATATTGAAGTGACTCTATTTATAATGACATGTCAAGAAAACATGTACTACGTGGAGGTATAAAACTTACGAGTAGATTGCATGGTCAAAAAATATCCCGATTCAGATGCCAAGGTAAACGCATACCAGAATTCGAATGAACACCACTAAATCTTGTACGCATGGACAAATATACTTGCAGATGGATAAATGCACAGGAATGCATATGGACTGGTCACTGCATATAAAATAAGAGTCGGCGGTGCATGTAGATATGAGTTCTATTCTCCACAATTGTTCCACCTCGGACAATAAAATCCACAAGCCAAAGAAGACTGCGTGGGAATAATCCCAAAATTGTGAGCCTCAGATTTTATGATACAACCTTCTCTTAAAAATCCTCCCTTCTGATTGAAAACGCTTTCTATAGAAACGATGAGATCTGCAACAATTTTTAGAAGACACAACCATCATTGTATTTGATCTAAAATGCCGATGACGATGTGGATCAAGAAATCTCACAGATCCGAGATCAATGTCGATCGAGGATAAATATTCACTGTCAAAAGTAGATCCTATAACATCTTTTAAACGAAGAGATCATTGGAATGATGCTCGGGAAATCCAATAATGTGTTTGCATATGAACACAATCAAGACAATGGAAATAAGAATCACAAGCCGTGTGCCAGATCAGGGAATTCTTCACAAATCAAGCGAATACCCCAAAATTTGAGTTATACCAGTCAAACGTTGATGCGGGTCTATAAGGCTTGAACGCATCCATCTACAGGGTTGATAATTTTGAATAACCGTTGAGCAATGAGTCACCTTTCACACGTTCCAATGCAGAAATACAAGTGAATGTAAATCAAAGTAATGGATCTATTGATCCAACAATTATACGCTCTTCAAATCTGATCATGTACACCTGTATAATAGAATTCTAAAGGCACCATAGGTGGATATGAAGATGAAGAGAAGATTGACGAAAATTTTTGTATACTTCCAGAATCCACAGTTTCCTTAAACATCCATAATATTTCCCTGCTCTGATACCAAATAATAGATTTGGATCATTTTTACAGATGAATAACGTACAATATTAAACACGGAATAATAATATTCTTTCAATTCATTCTAGATGATTTACATAAGATGCAATTACAAATATATAGGCACATAGTTTCCTATAAATTAGGAAACTACTCTACTAATCTTGTGAGTTGTTTGTAACAACCAAACAACTCAACCAAACTCGTTATTAGTTGTTTTATATAACAACTAAATAACAAATTACTAATATAATAATAATTACCAAATGTAATTATTATCTACACAATGTAAATACAATTCCTAAAGCAATTACTAACATGGGCCTAAATAGACCTAAGGGGCAATCAAATTGGTATGGTTGTTACTCCAAATGAGGTGAAATGGCCTCTCCAAATGACTACTTGGTCATTTTGGATATCCATCTTCTAACCTTGTTGAAGGATTTAGGCAAGGATTGGACTTGGCTTATATACCATATTCATTATATGAGATGCAAATCAAAGCATGGTGTAAAGTATTAAGGTGAAAGGTGAACTCTTTTTATAATTTTCCTAAACTTGTATTTTGGTGCATGTGGGACTAAAAACCCCAAATTAGATTAGAATCGCTAATCATGATTAGTCCTCACTAATCACAATTAGTGAATTAACAAGTGATTAAGAGGTTTGAGCCTTAATCAACCGCTTTATGGTCAACTAGAAGGCTATGATAAGATTTTGAAGCTTGTCTGGGGCGTTGTGGAGGTGAATGGGGTGATTTTGAGTGGTTAGAAGAGGGGTTTGAGTCAACATTAGGGCATATTGACCAAATCAAGGGCAAAATAGGCTTAATTAGCTTATAAACGCTAATTGTTTGTTTTGAAGAGGATTTTGACTTACGATTCATCGTAAAGTGGCATCCTAAATGTGAAAGAGGTTTGGTGATCAACGAAGTTCTTGTTAACCGACCAAAGTGGCAAGAAACGTTAGTTAATTAGTAAAGATCACTAATTATAATGGAATTAGGAAGAATAAGAGTGATTTGCATGCGTTTTGGCAATAAGATTGCAAAGTAGAATTTAGGTGTCTACACCTACTTAAATATATCAATCAAAATTATGCATTTAAAAAAAAATTATATTACTTGTCACAAAATTGTGTTGGTCCTTTTCCTTATGGCTAATGCTCAAGCTACTTAGATGGTTTTGGCTAAGCACATGGAGAGAAAGGTGGTGGTGGAATTATGATAGCTTCTTTGAGTATGCATAAGAGGATATGCAGAAGATATACCTGTAAGAACATATTATTCATTATTTTTGTCGGTAGAAGTTTTTCCAAGTCCCCTTGTATGAGTTTCTGCAATCTTCAAATGCCTCATTCACTCTACCAAATTATAGTTGCATAATTACTAATGTTTGCACGACTTCATAAAAAGCATCTTATTTTAAGTTGTCTACAGATTTCCCATGGAGAGTGTTGGCATTATGGTCAATGTTTTTGTAATTTTTATAGTCAATCCCACATTCTATGTGCTTGAACTCTAACAAATGTATTGGGTGGTTTATTTCGCTCCCATTCTCGCGAGTCTTCCACCCACGTTATCTCGAGCCTACGGGGATATATGCAATCATTTTCCATTTCTTCATTGTTAGATTTACTCATTATTTTACCTTGCATTTTGTTTCCTATATCTATATTTGTTTTATTCTTAGCCATTTTGTTTTATAGCTAAGTATTCCAATCCAATAATTCAAAAGTGATCTTTTTTTTATTGTGCCTTGGTTTATTAGTAACATCTTATTTTATTCCTTTAGAAGGAGATGTAAATCCTTCACCACATTCTTGTTTTGGATGATCTATTTTACATATAATTTTCTCAAAATTAGGGGGGTGTACACACAAATATATTTCATTTTCGGGATGTGTTCATTTTTAAAAATTAGTAAAAATTATATATTCATCCAAAAAATATGAAAAATAGTGGGACCTCATACATGGTCTTAGCTAAATTTCTATTGAAAGGATTTGTAAAATAATTTACGGAACTCAAAAAATGGGGGGGTGGGGTGCTGCAGTCTTTATGACACAAAAATAGGCACACTTTGTGTGCACACCACATTTGATCTTCTTAATCAAGCACCATTTAAAAAGAAAAAAAAGTAGTTTAGAAACTAGATTCTAAGCACTACAATTCTTATTCTTATCACATTATCAAATTTTGAGCATATGCATGCCAAATTATTAGTTGAAGTTCAATTTTTCTAATTTCAAGAAAAAGTGGCCACTTTTGACCCCCTTTTGGTCCCCCATTTCCATGCACTTACCTCAATATTAAAAATAGAAACCATATACCTTTCCCCAAGAGATTTTCTCCACTTTGATATTAAAAATTATGACAATAAGACTGCTCCAGGACTAAATACTCTTATAGCTCTAGACAAATTCTATGTCTAGCTTTGGTCCAAATGTATGGGAAGCTCTAGACCATTCATAAGTCTAGCTCTAGACTAAATATATGGGAAGCTCCGGATGATTCGTATGCCGGTTTCGAACCAAATGTACTACTATTGTCTTTTTATCTCGCTCACTAATTTCTTTCTACAATATGAAAAACAACAAAAAAGAGCAAGAAATCTAAGTTTCTTATAGTCCACCTATTCCACTTGCATATATAAGATGTTTAAATACCCTTCTTATGGTCTTAGACTATTTTTGAGTTCTTTCTTCCTTGTTAGCTATCACCATTTATTCCTTTTGTATACATCACCTTATTATACATCTTCTTGATGTCCTCTATCATGCACAATTTTCATTGAAGATCATGAGAATTCAAATATGAGTTATAAACTGCAAGCAATCCTTTTTTGATCATGAGAATTCCTTTAATGAATGTGTTAAATTTTCACCTCTCTTTTCTTTGACATAGTTCCAACTCATCACACTCTCTTAGGGCTTAAATTTCTTCATTTAACTATAAACACACATTGAATTTTCCCCTTTACTAATACACGAGGATTGTCATGGTGAATCTCTATTGAAATCCTTGTTATGAAGCTTTAACTCCCTGCCTAAAACTTAGTAATGATATTATTCCTTTAATATTTACCATCATGACCTCACATGCAAATGTTACACTTACTCTATACTCTAACTTAACTCGCCTACTATGTCTGCCTTAGGACAAATTTATGTCTATTTTATCATGAAATTAGGCTTTCCAAACTATGTTAAGCTTTTTGAGACACCCTTTTCCATGAAGATGAAGGTCACCAAATTTTATGACTTAACTCTCTATGGATTTTACATCGTTCACTTTTGTATGAGGACCAATTAGGCTTAGGAAGGTGTAAACTCTGCCCCAAAGGAACTATCATGCAAAACTTTCTTATGCGAGCATGAAACACCATACGAATGTCTTATATATGAAAGAGGACTATTCACATGTTATATGTTCCAAGTTTTAGTTGTTAAAACTTTGTAACGACATAAATATAGAAAAATTACTCTAAAACCCTAGATCAAGCTTTATAAGAGCCCGATAGGAAGAATTGGATTCAAATCATTTTGGTTCATCTTTCCAAATCCCAAAACAAGTTTAATAAACTCTAAGGCACCCCTTTGCATTTTTTCTCTTGATGATTTAGGCATGAGAGTACTTGTATAAGTCTCTGCATGATAAGCTTTACCTATGAATACATAGAAAATAACAAGACCACAAGCAAATTTCAAAATACTTGCAAGATTATGAATTCTCATCACATATTCAATCTTTGAAATCTTGATATACATTAATCAACTTAAATGAACTTAGGAAAGTGAGTTACAATCAATTATTACTAATTTCTTGTTTTCGAACTTGACAAGGTAGAGTAGCTCTAGAATACACTTCACATATCCAAATGCATTACGCAACTCTTCATACCTATTGCTTAACATAACACTTGTATATCTCATTTATATATTTGTTCATGCCTTTGTGGTTACATGCAATTAAAAATGACAAGATCACATATTAGAAACAAAGACTTATATTTATTTACATACTCTCCTTGATTTTCATATAGATTTTTTTTGGAGTCTTGTTGGCTCTTTCACTTGATTGCAACCTCTATTCTCCTAATCTACTTGCATCCACCTCTACATGCCTAATTTATCATCCTCCTTGTAACTTATAGTTTACTTTTGGCTCCTCTAACGATGATTTGATCCTTAACCTCAAGCCATTCTTTGTATCTTAGGAAATATCAAAAAATTCCTAAATACATGAGATATGCTTATCTTTATCTCCTCCATGTTTGGTGATAAGTCTAGAAGACTCTCTAGGTGGGTTCAAATATTTACATAGAGGTGAAATTGCATTCACAATCTGATAATAGTTCCTTAGGACCATAACAACGCATTTGAAATCCTTTACAAATGTTTTTATCCTTATGACTCATACTAATCACAATTTTCAAACTACTCATTTTGGAGGGAAAATGAGTTTTGACTCTAGGATAGTTAAATTTGACTCTTTATTGATTTAATACCTTATTCCATCTCTTGAAGACATATTTACAAGACTTGCACAAAGTACTTATGATGTTCTTGCATCACAAATTGGTTGTGCAGAGCTAGTCCCTATTAACGAGTTGAGAATAGGATTAAAATTTTAAATTTAGGGATGGTAAAATAATTACAACATTGGGTAGGTTGATTTTTTAGACATTTGAGTTCTTACTAATAAAAACTTGTAAATTTAAATTTACTATATATATATACATATAATCAACATTATTTTAATTATATTATTTTGCATAATTTGAAAGACAATATTAAAAAAGGTTTATAGTGATAGCTAAACTAGCTATTACACATAAGTCATGCAAACTACGCCAAAAGGGATGTAAAGTCAAAGTTAGTTTGAAATTTTGTTTTGATGTGAATAAAACAAATGAAAAATGTATTCTATGAGACCACATTTCCTTGAGTCATTTAGTGAAATAGTTCACATGCTTTGTGTATGCCTTATCATCAAGGCATTTTGTTGAATAATTCACGACATTCATTATATGAATTCCCATTGTTTATATATGCCTGCTCAAAACTACAGGTACTCACAACTACATATAGCGAAAACCACTCATCTATTATACCTAGATGGATGTCAATGAGTTGGACATATGTTAATTGCATTTTGTTGTCAAAATAATATGGATCTAAATTTACCATTTTGGTAGAGGCTAGGAGAATGATGGCAAATGGTTGTAGAGTTGGACATATGTTAATTGCATTTGTTGTCAAAATAATACATAGTAGAAACCTCCTCCACATAGATTAGTCACCAATTTCTTCACCAAATTTAGTGTTAACGACGTCTCTTGTCTTTGTTGTGAATGGAAAACATTGTAAAAAACCTATATAAATTAGTCTTTTGATATGGCTAAGTAGCTTTTGGAGGGATAATGTTCATTAGATGGTTGTTATAAGAAAGTTAGGGTCGATTGTTAAATGTAAACCTTGACAGCACATATTATTTTGAATTAAAAGATAAGAATCTCTTACTCTATAAAATTTTAGTAAGATACATGTTTAAGATTTTTCAACACTCGATATACTAATTTATTGGACAATATTTTCATCAAATGCCTTTACGTTTAAGCTCACGGTATTGTTTTGAACAATTCATGTGCATTGTGTATGTCTCCACATTTTACATACATGTTTACTAGGGTTCTTGCCAATACATGTCTAGTAGGGTAGTTTTTATTCTAAATCTCCCATTCTAGCATAGGTTGGAAAGATAGTTGCAAAAATGCACTTACCTACTATATTTTCTTGAAAGATTGTAAGTCATTTTCAATAAAACAATTTTATGTATATCTTGTAATCATTATAATCCATAAGACCTTAAATGGAATGTATTTTTGTTAAATATAGAAGGAAAAATAATGTATGAAAGTAAATAACCAATAAAATTATAAGTTCCCTTTAAATTATAATAATGGCTAAGTTCATATTCGCTAAGGTCACATCAGTACATTTAGACTTGTAATTGGGTTCAATAATTTTGTGGGGGTTTGTCTAAAATTATAGATGTTATTTTAGATTTTTCCTTAAATATTAAATAAAAAAAAAATGCTTATTGTAGTTATCCAAAGTTTCCCACTTGTCATATACTTAATTGATAGCGACATCATTTTGAATATTATTTTCAATTAAAAGATAAGAAAAATATCTCAAACATTTTTAGCCAATCAATACTCTATAAAATTTTATGTAAGATACATGTTTAAGATTTTTCAACACTCGAGAATGGAAAAGGACAAATAAATATAGTTTGTAATTGAAATAAGATAAAACAAAACGTGTGGGAGTGGGCAACATAAATAATTAAATGAAGTGGGACTCCTTGGCAGTCCCGACCTGCTACTTGTTGTTTGGCTTTTTGTTTGGAGCAGAGGGACCCACTTTGGCTTTTTTCTAAACCAATGGCGGCGCCTTCTTGTTCGCTGATTTACAAAACAAAGGCGGCGCACTGCCTCATTCTTTTATTCCATTTCCCCGAGTCTCGCGGTCGCCCACCTACCCTGGCAGTGGCAGCAATAAAATAACCAAAGCTTTTTGCGTGTATTTTGGTTTGATGATTTAGCTGCTTCACGGCCTGCACAGGGAGTCCTCGCCCCTCTTTCCAGGGAGTCAATGTGTAACACCAGGCATTCCCACTGCCACAACCAGGAAGTTTCCCGAAATCCTCCAGCTTCAGTGGCCGATTTCCTCCGCTGCACGGGGAACCGCTCGACCCCAAATTCAAGAAGGCCATCCCAAATCTGAGAAGGCCGAAGACACACCCCGAGCTCCTGAATAGGGATAAGCCTCCTCTCGAGCGGACTCCCTGGCAAAACCTGGAAACCCCTCCAGTTTTAAGCAGAAAAGTGCCTCCAGGGGAATGCATAATCAACGCTAAGTTACTGGTTAACGTGACCGTGGCGCGGAGCATCGGGCCCCTGCGTCTGCTGCTTTCCAACGATGCCACGGTGGTGGACGTGATTAAAGCTGCAGTGGCTCTGTATTCCAAAGAAGGGCGCAAGGCAAATTTGAGCACCGATCCGCTTTCATTCGGCTTGCATTACTCCCAATTCTCAATTGACTGTAAGTTCTGTTCAAATCTAGTCTCTGTGCTATTCATTCCATAGTCTTCTGTTAAGATAAAAACCCCTGTTTTAACAATTAGATGTTAATTGCAGGTTTGGACCCTGACGACAAAATAAAGGAGCTGGGTTGTCGTAATTTTTCATGTTCCCGAAGAAAGAAAGTATTACGGTCAATTGTGGAAGGGAGACACAAATTTTCAAGAGTAAGAAGATTATATATTGTTTTCTTTGACTGCCATAATCATGCTCTCGGGATGAGGAGAATTTCGATGTATATCAGGAGGAGGAAAACAGAATCATTAAGTAGTTAGTAAATTGGCTAAATGATGTAAAATTGTATTAGAATGTGAATAATATGAAATTTAGGCAAATTAAGAGTTTGAGAGATTTTGCTGTCATTGCATATTTGATGTATAGGCGATGCATATTTGATGTATTGGCGCGTACGGACCTTGTGGGAACCAATTTTTGGACTTAGGGGAGAGTTGAGAAGCGAGCAAACTCGTTTGACAAAACAAAGGAAAGAATTCCAAGTGTCTTTAACAATCTATTCTAACTCTAATCTTTTGATCAACATAGCAAACTCGTATTTTTGATGTTTAATATTTGGATTTGGATTCCAAGTACCGAAACACTAAAGGGGATGTGTTGAACAAGTTAAATTTGAGAGAGTGAAACATTGGATAAATTACCGAGACTCACATTTGGAAACATCTATTAACGTAATAAATGTTTGAGGCATTGGGAAAAGAAGAATTTTTCATGTGCACATATTGGACCTCCTTCAATCCTCTAACTCATCCAAGGTTATAAAAAGGCAATGTTTCAATTTAAAGATTATAATTTGGTTGATCAAGTAGAAAATTGTAATTCGGTTGATCGATGTGAAGATTATAATTTATTGATGAGCAAACAAATTTGAATGCATGGATGTCGGTTGAGGATAGTTGGAAGAGATGCCAACCTATATGTCAAGGCATGGAGACACATGTACACTAGATCATCTAGTTGTTTGGAGAGTTGATTATTATGATGTTTAAATATCGCACACAAAGCAAAATTGTGAGTGAGTCGAGGGAAGATGCAAACTCAAGTGATTCTAGCAATAGTGTGAGGAGGCGTCAAATATGAACAAGTATGAATCACAATACACAATAGGGGATCCTTAATTTAATATGATGTCGAACTTGGAGAACTATCAATGCAAAGACTAGTACTATTGATCCCAAAACCAATTACAAATCCAATACTTGATCAAAGTCAAGGAGTGAAGTCGAACTTAATGAAAGTAAATTCTTCGATACTAGCACAAAGCCAAGCGAAGGGCGGGGAGATATGAAGCATTCACTTTATAGGGGTCTAAGGAGGAGAAAGAGTCGGGGAGATAACAAAAGGTGCATTATGAGGTGAAAAATGGAACATAGACTCTTACATGGGACCTCCTATTGTAAATTATAAGCTCTCTAAAATCATTTAGGAGAGATACAATGACCGTTCCATGGTTTACAAAGAGTTAGTTATTTCCAACACAAGTACAAAATTGTGATACTTTTCAATATTAGGTTTTTTTTAAAATTTTAGAGGGGAAAAAAATTTGGAAAGATATTTTGACATGTTTGGAAGGTCTGTTAAATGTTTTCCATATCAAGGAGGAAACAAGGAGAGAATATTTCGGGGAAGTGCATAGATACAATGAAATAAATGTTGAGTAACATGAGCCAACCTAATAAAAATAGTATTTAGCTTAAGAATAATGTTGTAATGCATCTTTTTAATCCATATGGAGGGGTCGCTCAATCATCACAATTAACTTTTTTGTAAATTTTACGGTGCACAACTAGGCCTTACACAATTGAAGGAAACATAATTTTTGGAGAAAATACGGGGAAAAAGGGCTTGGTATTATTGTTATTTTATTTTTATGGTCTCAAGGTTTTTGATTGGGTGATATTTAAATTTTTAAATGAGATGAAGACATGAATGGAAAGTTGGAAAGTGGAAGTTGAACACCTACATGTCCCACACTAGTTCCACATTGCAGATTGTTCCCATGCAATTAATACTTTTTATCCATGCTCTACTTTATTATATCGATCTCACTCACATTATTCACTTGAGTGTAATTTGCTCTTGAAATAATATCAAGCTTAAGAATAACATTGTAGTGGGCCTTTTTAGTCATATGGAGGGGTCGTTCAATCGGTGTCATTGACTTGTTCTTTAGTTCTATGGCACCAACAATTGGGCCTTACACAATTGAAAGAAATGGAAAATTATGAGAAAATATGGGGAAAATGGGCTTTGTTATTTTTTTATTTAGGTGTAATTATTTAAATAACCTTTGTTGTCAATACGTTTATGGGTGACAGGAGAGTATACTAGGAAAACCAAAGCTAGCGCTAGGAGAATTATTTTTGTGTGCATGTCTTGGTCCTCCTTTAATCCTTTAGATCATCCAAGGTTATAAAAGGAAACATTTCAATTTGAATAATTTAATTCAGTTTATCGGTGTGAATATTATAATCTATTCATGAGCCAAAAATTGCATGCATGGATGTCACTCATGGACAATTGAAGAGATGTCAAGCCATATGTCGAGGCATGGTGACACATATAACTTACATCATCTAATCATTTGGGGAGTTGACCAATGCAATGTTTAACTACCACATGCGAAGTGAAATGGTGGGTGAGTCAAAGGAAGATATAAATCTACCCAATCTTGTCATTGGTGTGAGAATATGCCATTTGCAAGTAAGTATAAATCACAATACTCAATAGGGGGTCCGTAATGCAATACGATGTCAAGCTTGGAGGACCCTTTAATGCAAACTAATGCATGTTGATCTCGATACCAATTAAATATCCAATATATATAGAAATTGAGGGATCAAACCAAGCTCGGTGAAAATAAAATATTTAATCCTAGTCAAAGCCAAGTGATGTGCAGGAGAGACGAAGCATTCACTTTAGTTTACAAAGGTGGCCTAGTCCTAAAGCAACCAATGCATTTGAAAACATGTTGCGATTTTGTATGCAACTTTGCATCGAATCATATGTGAGAAGGGTGACGGAGGTGACCTAGAATAATGAGTAATGCCTATCAAAGGAATTATTATATCGAGTGTTAACTCCATGTTTTTCAAATCACATGCTATTAATTCCATGCTTTCTTTCCCTCTTTGATTTTGTGGCTAAGAATAGGTTGTGGTGTGGATTTTGAGGAATGTCGTATACTTTCCATTTGGTTTGTAGTATAGTATGTGCAAGATCGACACTCCCAAGGAGCCCCTGTAATGTCTGCTATGAGATGCACATTCTTTGACTCCTCTTCTTCCTCCTCCACCATTCTCATTTCTATTTTGTGCCTCGTTAAGATGCACTTTTGTTTTCATATTACTTAGGTGAGGTCATCCCCAAGAGGGTTCTTGGCCTCTCAACCCTTTCACCTTTGGGTAAACAAAGTGTTGCATCATTTTCAATGTCTTCTCCATATGTATCTCATGGATATGTGTGAGGCCCTCTACCTATCTTGTGAGTAACAAAAAATCACTTGTTGAAATCCCATGGATTTGTCAAAGGGCCTCCAACCTGTCTTGTGACATGGATGTACTCATTTTCCTTTTTTTTACTACTTGGGAAGAAATTATTATGTGTATTTATGGTTGTCTTGGGGCAATAAATATGTACACATGTTTTTTCCTTACGTATTTTTAGTAATGTTAGATTCAATTTTATAAATATTGCACAGTTGATGATTACATAAACCAAGATTTATACATTATTTTGATTGGTTACATATTTGATTTTTAAAGAATGAAATATATATGAAAAAACTAACGTGCTTGGAATCTTCAAGGCAATATTTTCTTGGCAATACTAAAAATAAATCATGATGCATTCTTTGTAAATGTTATCCTCTCTCGGTAACACACAACATATATTACACGACAAGACCATATTTTATGTATGTTTTATGTCATTGGAAAAAAATACAACATTATGTTATGATCGAAACACGATGAGCAATAAAACGAAATTAAAAGAAGCATGCAATCACATGACAAACCCAAGATTTAACGTGGTTCACCCAATTGGGCTACATCCACTAGAAACAAGTCGACTTATCTTTTATCCAGTCCTAAGGAACACAATACAATTCTATTTATTTTTCATACTACAAAGAGTAAATCCATGCACATATATATAACTTGTGCACCTCTTTGTAAAAGTTTGCTTCAACCACAAGTAACCTAAATATAGCATGCTTATAAATAAGACATGCTTATAAATAAGACATGCATATAAATAGGATAAATATAAAAATAACAACTCTCATCTATTAATAAGACAATGGTATTTTTATCCATGGCCATGCATTCCTCCCAAAATCGAAGAAAAAACAAACTGCCACTTTAATTTGCATTCAGGGGTTCACAACTTTAAAACACATTATGCCCTTAATTTAAATTTAAGGGCAACAAAAAATAATCATGCTTTTAACATCATGAAATTCTTGAATTCTACATAAATATAACAAATTGCATATAACTGGGAGGTTTCTATTGAAATGTGAAATGGAAGCCAAAGGGAATTGGTCCATATTTGGACTCAAAACGAAATAAATTAGTCCCCAAATAACTATTTAAAAAGAAAAATAGTAATTTGTTCATTCATTATTTGCATTTTTTCTTAAAGATCATACAAATGCAAAGATATCTGATCCTTTAATCATAATGCTCAATATCATAATGTCAGAATTAAGTTACTGTAGAAATCAGTTACCCGCATTTAGTTACAACAGATAGCTGAGGCCATCCTCCACTTATTATTAGCATAGGCAACAAAAGAAAAAAAATCTTTTCCTCAGCCCGTGAATGGACCTACAAACCCTAATAACCTATTAATGCAAAAATGTGGAAAATCACACTCTTTTACAAAAATGTGGGGGAATTAGAAAAACATGTGAAGAATGGTTAGGAAAATAAAAAGTGCAGGATATGAGAAGAGAGGGGAGTTATTAATGTTGTAGTAAGGATATTGTGAACTAGGAGGATCTAAAAGAGGCAGCAGCGAGCCGTAAAGCTACAGATCCGCAGTGGGCAGGGTGAGATGGCGGAAGTGGCGACGCAAAGAAACCACACGAGTGCAAGGATTCTTGCAGTGTATATGAACGACAATAGAGGAGGATAAGCGCAGATCACCTACATGGTAACGAAATTGCCTGCATCTGTTAACAGCAAAAATAGGTCATTGACCATTGAATGCTATGGTCACATGCACAAAGACTCTTCATCAACTCCCTGAAAAATGTGACGAAAACAATGCAAAGAGAGAAAGTTTATGGCAGATGAGAGGGAGGCAGGTGGTTTTCTATGGTGAGAAAGTATTTAATAATGAAAATGGTGGTTTCAAATAGTGACCGTGACCCCAAAAAAACAATATGTCGTTGATAGTGTCTTTGATTCACTTGTTAGAATAGTTCAGGACTAGTTCACTATAAGCCTTTGGTGTGATTACCAAGTAGGGCGAAGAAAATGAAATAGAGTAAGAGGTTAAGTAGGTTTTATACCAAAGTACTGAACAATAGATTAGTGTGTCTCATTAAGATTATTTAGTTGGGAAGCTTTGAGATAAAAATAGTTTGTTGCACTTTCATAGATTTTAAGAAAGAATTTAATATAATGGCAAGAGAAAATTATAGAGCAAAATGGAAGAATTAAAGGTTCCAATGCAATATAAATTAATATAAGACATTTTATATGAATAAGTCAAGGTCAAAATCAAAGTGCAAGAAGAGTTGTTTGAATGTTTGGTAACCCTATTTGAGTAAAAAAGGTTTCCCTTGGTCTCTTACTTTTTAAATTTTGATTAGTAGCTTAGCTAAACAACCTTGTAAATACGAGGGTGGCCGGTTCCCTTGGTCTCCTACTTTATTTGGGTTCCATATTGATAAGTTTGAAGAATGGTGAGACAAGTACAAAGGTGGAGGAGTTCATTTGGCTAAACATATGGTGAAACTCTTTTTATATGCTTTGACAATTTGAATTTAATTGCCAAAACAATTCAAGGGTTGCATGACCACCTACATGTTGTAGAGTGTTTCCTTAGAAAGATGTTGGGATACATAGGTAGGTTAACAAAAAAAACCAAGATACTTGAACTCTTCTCTGAAAAGAATTAAAACAATAGTTGAACTTCAAATTTGAGGGAGACTTACTTCAAATGGTATCAAAAACAAGTACCTTGACCTAGGCTTTCAAAAAAAAATCAATTGAGACACATAGAATCAAGTGAATATAAGGTGGATGGAGAGCTTTGTACACACTACAAAATAAATGCAAGAATGTAGAGTTATGGACTCTAAGACTGAAAATGTTCTATTTGGGTTACTTCTAAGGCATACCATTTATGCACAAAGGCCTATTTTACAACATCATTAATAAGTGGATTTATGAGTGCATGGGGAACAATATTGAAAACTAACCTATTTATAGATATATGTAACTATTAATTGTTAGGTTGTGGAGCCTGTTTTCATGTGAGAAAGTGTTGAAGACTATACACTAAGAGTATTGTACACTTTCCACAGTTGTCTCGTCGGGGTTCGGGGCCGGCCGGCCCCGAAGGCGAGGTCCAGGCGCAGCCCTAAAAATTTTTTTTTTTGCCTTAAAACGTGCCCGATATATCGAAATGTGATTTTCTCATATGGGTGGGTTTTTTTTTTTGACCCATAGGTTTATGGGATGGTTTTGGCCCATGGTTTTGATACCCACGGTTTTGTAAAACTGCTTAAGCAATTGTCTATTTATATGGTTTTGTGCATATGGTAGATAATGAAAACATTACATATGTGTTTTGAATTTGGCTGTGAATTTCAGTAGAGTTTGTTGAGCATAGCTCCAAACGGATTTGGGTATTGTATTGAGAGAGCGGTGGCTTGTAATAAAATTTGAGCAAGTGATTCTTTGTGGATGTAGCCCAAATTGGGTGAACCACGTTAAATATTGTCTCTTTGTGTTGTGTTATTTTATTCTACACTTTTATTTGAGATCTGTAATATTTTTTGCATATTAGTTTCTACTGTTGTGATTCTGTGAGGGATTATTCTGCATATTTTATCCCTTATTTCCTAACAATTGGTATCAGAGCCTGGTTTGGTTTGTTGAAGTGTTGAATCACAAGGAAAGTTTTATCTTGAGTGGGAGCTATGGTAGATGATGGAAGATCTAGGGTTGATAAATTCAATAGGCAGAAAATTTTAGTCTTTGGAAGATGCAGATGGAAGATTACCTTTATCAGAAGGATCTTTATATTCCACGCTATCTAAGAAGGTGAACAAACCCTCGAGCATGACAGATGCGGAATGAGATTTGCTTAGATAGGAAGGCACTTGGGACAATCCGGTTGTGTCTTGCATCTTCGGTATTATTTAATGTTTCAAAGGAAAAGACTACAAAAGAATTGATGGATGCATTAGGAAGTTATATGAAAAACCCTCTGCCTCTAATAAGATATTTTTAATGAAAAATTTGTTTAATATGAAGATGTTTGAGAATGGTTTAGTAGTAGATCATCTAAATGATTTTAATACGGTTGTAAATATGCTAGCTTCAGTTACAATAGAATTTGATGAAGAAGTTAGGGCTTTATTAGTTTTGTGCTCTTTACTTGAGAGTTGGAATAGCACGTAATGACGGTAAGCAACTCGGTTCCAACTAACTCAAAGTTGAAGTTTGAGGATGTTGTAGGGGTGATTCTAAGCGAGGAAATGTGAAGAAAAATCTCTAGTGAATCTTCTACTTCAGGGAATGCTTTGAATAGTGGAAACTAGAGGGAGATAGAAGAATAGAGGAAACCGTGGAAAATCAAAGGATCGGGAAGGTCAAAATCCAAAAGAAAGATAGTATGTTAGCACTTGTGGAAAGTCTGGGCATGCAAAGAAGGACTATTGGGAGCTTCGGGATAAGAAGAAACAACAGGAAGAAAACAAGGAGGTAAATGTGGCAATGGGTAATGTATGTTAGGATGCTTTGATTCTTTCTTTGCACAATATTACTAAATCTTGGGTTTTAGATTTGGGGGATTCTTTCCATGCTACTCCACATAGGCATTATTTTGTTGATTATGTTCAAGGAGATTTTGGGCATGTTTTTCTTGGTGATGATGAGCCTTACAACATAGTTGGAAAATGTTATATTCAAGTTAAGATGCAGAATGAGAATACTTGGCTATTGAAGGATGTCGATATATGTGCCTACATTAAGATGAAATTTGATATCGGCAGGCAGTTGGGAAGTGATGGTTGTATTGTGATATTTACAATGGACTCTTGGAAGGTTACTAAGGGTGCTCTTGTGGTGGCAAGAGGTAAGAAGATTGGAACCTTGTATTTAACCACTTATAGCACTAATGTTTGTAATCTTGTGGCTTCAGAAGTAGATACACCATTGTGGCACTATAGGCTCGGTCATATGAGCCATAAGGGCATGGAGATCATAAAGAAGGATTTGCCTGGATATACAAAAACATGTTTGGAGTTCTATGAGGACTACATATATGGGAAATAGAAGCGAGTAAGATTTCTCAAGGTTGGACCTACAAAGAAAGAGAGTAAGTTAGAGCTAGTGCATTCTGATGTATGGGGGCCGACTTAGGTATCATCTCTTGGGGGTTCAAGTTATTATGTTACTTTTATTGATGATGCAACAAGGAAATTTTGGGTTTATTGTATTAGAAACAAATCTGATGTATTTGACACTTTTGTTAAATGGAAAGCCTTGGTAGAGAATGAAACAGTCTTAAGCTAAAATGTCTCAAGTTAGATAATGGAGGGGAGTATTGCAGCAATGAATTTGATGATTATTGTTCTAAGAATGGAATCCAAGCGGGAAAAGACATTCCAGAACTCCTGCAAGAGAATGGGGTGTTAGAAAGGATAACAAAAAAAAATAATGGAACGTGTTAGGAGCATGAGGTTACATGTAGGACTCCTCTTTCTTTTTGGGAAGAAGCGGTGAGCACAGTTGTGTACTTGATAAATAGAGGACCCTCAAGTACCTTGGATGGAGGAATACCTAAGGAGGCTTGGTATGGTAAGAAAGTTGATTATTCATTTCTTATAGTCTTTGGATGTGAGGTATTTGTCCATATAGACAAGGATGATAGGACCAAAGTAGAGGCTAAATCAGAAAAATGTACTTTCATTAGTTATGGTGGTGATAACTTTGGATATAAATATTGGAGTATTAAGGACAATAAAATCATTCGATCTAGGGATGTGGTCTTTAATGAGAAAGTCATGTATAAGCAGCAGTTGTAGGAAAACAAGGAAGAATCTAAGAAAGAATATGCAATGGCGGTAGAGGATCTTCTGGATGGGAAAGTGACACATGAATCAATTCGGGAACCTCTTGATAGAACCCCAAACTCCTATATTGAGGAGGTCTTCTGGGTAAGAAGAGAACCCGAATGTTTTTCTCCTTCTCTTTATTATTTATTACTCACCGATAGTGGAGATCCAGAGACCTTTGATGAAGCATGTAGGTAGATGCCAGAAGAAGTGGGAGCAAGCCATGGATGAGGAACATCATGCTCTCATGGAGAACTAAACATGGGATTTGGTGAAGCTACCCAAAGGAAAAGAGCATTATAGAATAAGTGGGTGTTTAGAGTCAAAGAGGAAGGAGGAAAGAAAAGATACAAGGCCCGGTTGGTGGTCAAGGGGTTTGCATAGAAAAAAGGTATAGATTTTGATGAGATTTTTCTCCTGTAGTAAAAATGAATTCTATTAGAACTGTTCTTGGAATAGTTACAGTAGAAGACTTGCACTTAGAGCAACTTGATGTAAAGATTGCATTTCTCCATGGTGATTTAGAGGAGGAACTATATATGTAGCAACTAGAGGGCTATGAGGTCAAAGGTAAAGAGGAGACACATCTCATCTCGCAACCTAAACTCATCACCTAAACCTTACACAATTATTTATTAATTACCTCATAATTGATAAATCCACATCGCCTTACCCGCCACCTCACTTGCCCACCTCACCATGACTTAGCCCTAACCCTAAACTAACCTAATTAGGACCCATGACTTGGTCTAGACTCACATCCATAACTAATGCCTCCTTACTCGCACCCAAAGCCGACCTTCTAGCCACTTGACCAAGCCCGCAACTGATCTCTCGGGAGAAAAGCAGGGAAGGTGGGCTATTTTACTAAAAATAGCCTACTTTTTCCTAACCGATGCCGGTTCTACTCGACCACCGCCGTCTTACATGTAACCGCCATCTGCCCTCGTAAATGGGCTCCCCAAACCAAAACAACGGATCGGAATTTCATTTTGGGAGATCAGTCGAAGGATTTTTGAATCAAAGGAGAGTCCAAAGCGATTAGCAGAGTCCAGAACTTCACTTGACCAAGCAGAGACGAGTGAAGAAACCAGAAGAGTTGGCAGCCAAGGAGATCAACTGGCATCTTCGTCAAAAACCAGTAAGTTACATCTTGCATGTCCTCCATTATAACATTTCTTATGCTTTTGGAATTACAGTCCTCCCAAATCCGTTTCTGGATCCATTATCCAACGTACCATTGCCTCTAGCTGTCATTCTTTTGTTTCTAACCATCCCGTTTCCCAAAAACTATCCAAAAATCAGCCATTACAAACTCCACAACCAGCCCAGAAGATCCTAGAACCCACCTAGATCGGTTATCAAGAATCGCCATCGGTTATAGGTAACCGCATCGGTTCCTTTGATCAAAAACCAGGAAAAACAGCCTTTCCCCTACCCAGTTCAGCCAAGCAATTTAATTGATATTTTACAGTATTTTGTGTTAACTCATATCGGCAGGGGAACTGACCACCTTCGAAAGGAAGTTTCATATTTCCTGGGCCCAAGGCAGTTCCCTCATTTACTATCTAATCAAAATCTTGTGGTCTTGTGTTCTTATTTGCAGGTAGTCCTTCCAAGACAAAAAGGAGTTCTTCGCAGTCAGCCTGATCTTTCTCTACGGTACGCGCACATCATCTCGACATTCTACAGGTATTCCTCCTAACCCTAACCTTATCTGTTTCTATAAGGAACGAAGCATTTCCGAGTGAAACATTTTGGCACGCCCGGTGGGACCCATTTTGGGTTTCTTTCTCTTGCTTATTTTCATTTTAGGAAGCATATTTGCTGTTGCTGTTTTTGTTATATATTTTAGTAAAGAATTTGTCTTGCTTTCCTGGTTTCGCATTAGTGAAAGTCATCTCTTTTGCTTCATCGAATATCACTTTCGATTTGGGTTTTAAAACACGTGCATTGCATTCCTGCTTGTTGTTCTCCAATTCTAGTGAACATAGATTAAGTAACAGGTCGTACACGTGGGGGTGATATCCACGGTATTGACAGGAAATTAACCTTAGTTTCACTGCACAACACATACCGAATCACTTCACAATTAACACAACAGCTCAAACATCCCCCCTTTTCCGCGGTATTCCTCCGCCCGATTGAGGTAACCTTATAAGCCAAAACAAACTTGACATTTCCCCTAGGTCTTGTTGTTTAGGATTCTGACATCATCTTACGTCTAAAGGCATAAGCCCACGATAACTAAAATTAACCCTAGGGTTAGTCTCTAGATTTGCGTGTGCCTCTTGCTTGTTTTCAAATCCTGTTTTCTCTGTCATACTTTGTCTTCTGTGATCAATAAGTTGCTAAACATACTCAACGTTACCAATATCAAATCAGCAGCCTTTTATATCTTCTTATCCTTATTTTTGACACCGCCATCGGTTAAGGGACCGACGTCGTTTGATCTGTGACCGACACCGGTTACTAAACCGATATCGGTTACTGTCTTCATCAGCCCCTGACAAACCAGCAGCTTGCCAAATTCACCATTCAGAGGTTGTTTTTGTTCTTGATAGATTGAAACTTTCCTGGGTGTTCTAGTCTATGGTTGTCATCACTCGGAAGCAAGCCGCCGCCATGGTTTCACATGCCTGCTCTGTGTCTTTGCCTGAATCACCCCCTTCACATTCTATAGGGAACCCTACAGACACCAATGAGATCCCCCAAATTCCTGTAGGAGACAAGGACTTTGCCAAATTTCTGGATGCTAATCCCAGCGCTGTACAATACTATTTGTCTCATACCCCTGACCGTACGCCTGATGGTCAGCTCCTTATGGGCATGCCTATTAGTATAGCTGCTCATTTAGCTCCTACTCCTCCTGATAACAATACCTTACTTCCTGCATCACTAGCCCCGTCTCCCAATCCGACAGCTTCAGAGGTTCATACGACCCCGATTAGCTTTCCTTTGGTTAACCTGGGGCCCCACGTATCGCCACCACCAACTGCCCCTATCTCGTCTCTCTTTCAGACCACTCCATTCATGACTTACTCTCTGCCACCTATTCAAACGAGCTTTCCTTCTCAAGCTCCGCCTACCTTTTCATTCCCATACACGTATCCAGTAACCTCAACACCTTATATGGGACATCCCTATTCTCAGGGCACCATCACCTCATCCAACCACGATTTCATCAAGCAAATGATGGACAAAATGCAAAACCCGGAGGCTTCCGCTTTCAGAAGTCGTAGCGCCTTGACATACGAGCAAGTTTGTCGGGAGCCCATTCACCCTTCTCGTCCCCTTCATTCATATCCTCCTCAATGGGAGTTGCCAAAGTTTACTCGCTTTAACAAAAAGAGGATCCTCAACAACACTTGCGATCATTTAGACATGCTTGTTATTTGATTGCCCATGATGATGCCTTGTTACTCCGCACCTTTCCCATGTCCTTATCGTGGCCTCCTTGAGTGGGCACAAAGGCTTTTTAACCCAAAGACTCAATCTTCTCTTTTAACCAACTAGCCCAATCTTTCTTGGATCATTTCTCCATTAACATTGCCAAGAAAGTATCTATCACCGACTCTATGCCATCCGACAATTCAAGACGAATCTATCGCAGATTTCGCTGACGATGGCGGGGCCTTATCAACCAACTTACGTATGCCTTGCCTCAAACCGAACTTATCGAATCGCTTACGCGGGCTCGCGCTAAGCACATCTCCCCTACCCTCCAAATTCAAACTTTCCGTACATTCGACGAGGTTTTACTATGGCTCGAAAATTAGAAATTCGAGCCTTAGAGGAAGAGAAATCATGCAAGGTTGCACAAACAAGAACTCCACTTTCCGAACTCCTGATTCTACCAATAAACCAAATACCACCACTCCTCACGCGTCCACCTCTTCTAAATCAAAAGGAGCTGTCCACGCAGTGATGGTCAAATCCCAACCACCGTCCAATACTCCACCAAAAACCACCTATAAATACAAAGCCGAACCCATCAGCTACACTCCCTTGGGAGAAACCTATGATGTGATATTGGAGAAATTGCTCAAAGCTGGGGCTATCACCTTGCCCCCTGTTAAACCTCACTCCGGGTTTGACTCCACCCGCGCAATACCTTCCTGGTACAAAGAAAATGACTTTTGTAACTTTCACCGCGTAAAAGGACATAGTCATGAAAACTGCAAGATGTTGAAAAACATAGTGCAGGAAATGGTTGATGCAGGGGATATAACACTCGATAATCCTAACGCCCCTGCTAACCGAAATCTGAAAATTTTCAACAAGCCATTCCCGAATCACTCGTCCCAAAGAAAGAACGTGAACCAAGATATCTTAGCTGAGGAGAGTGTTCATGAGATCCATGCAGTCTTCGATTCTCAGCCAAAAGCCTCTATCGAGAAAATTTTGAATCAAGCCTCTTCACTAACACAGGAGCCCGAACCTCCTTTACCACCATCAAGCCAAAGCGAAATCGTTCCTTTACCCATAGAAGAGTTAACTGCCCAGGCTTCTCTTCCCATCAATGAGTCTTCTTACACCACATCCCTACAAGACTGTGAGCGGATGCTATCTAATTTATCTATTTCCCAAACGTCCCCTTCTACCACTCTTGCTACACAAGAGGAAGGCTCACCACTCCTTTTGACATCCTTAGACGAGAAATCTCTTACACTAACATCACCACATTCTTTTAACATGACAGATCTCCTCGAACACGCCCTCCTACCTATTAGTCCCTCATCGCCTAAATCTTTTCAACAACCGGTTGACCTCCTAACATCTATTGATACAGTGCCTCATCTGCCTCCTGTGTCACACCCGCAATGGACTGGAATTACAACTCACTTTTCTTCCGTACCAAAATTACAAATCACACTGAGACCGCCATTCCACGTAAGATGACAGCCCTATGGGAACGCTTGAGTACCCCTTTTTCTACTCAAATGCAAATGACTATCCCGATGTCTCCACCATCTACCCGAAGTGCTTACAGAAGCTTAAAATGCCCCTGTTCTCGCCTTCACCCCCCTCACCTCTACCAAATGCCCCGTCCACTTCTATCAACTTAACCAGATCTTCCCCTACGCTTGGGACCTCACCAATGCCCAATCTGACACACCCGCCTAAGCGACTCGATCTATCCAAAAATAAATCCGTTCCGCCACCTAGGAGACGAACGCAATCCGGGCCTCTATCACAATTAAAACCTTCATCGTCACACCCACCTTCCATATTGGGACCTCATCCCTCCACTTTACACCAATATATCATACCTCCGTTGTTTTCTGCAAAACGACCTACGCCTTCTACACCTATACAGAGATCAAAGGGTATCACAACATCGTTACCCCGCGTATCCGGTCCACCTATCAACCCTAAACCAATCCCATCATCAAAGGATTTATTTTCTGTCACTCCCCTTTCTCCGTGGTTGTTTCCCGCTACCACGCCATCTGTAGCCTCATCATCTAACCAGCTGAACGTAACTTCTATGTCCAAGAAACCACGTTTAGTGAAAAACATGTGTCAGCACCCCTCGGCTAAACCATCACCCATACGAACTAAACACGCCCAAACATTACCACAACCCACACAATCAATACCCTCATCCTCTTCCGATTTTGACCCACTCAAAGGATCTTACGCCAAAATCCTTGCTATGTTGGTGGAGAATGCGACCATTTCCCTACCTCCACTTAGACCTTATGACCCGTCTAAACCCCGACCTATGGGTTACGATGAGTCTAAAATCTGCGCTTATCACCGCACACCAGACATGATGTGGAGGGATGCAAAGCTCTAAAACCCTCCTTCACAACCACCTCTCCCGGATAGACAGATTAAGAAAGACAACTTACGAAGGGAGAGACCTCTAGCGTCAATTCCCTCTACTATATCATCTATCCCCGCCTCACCAAGATCTATCATTATTACAACCCCACCTCTTGAAGACCATGAATTATCCCAACCATCTTCCTCATCTCAGATCTACGAGATTAATATGATTAGTGTCGCTACTCGAGGACAGAAAAACAATGGGAAAGCGAAAGAAAACACACCTGCGGCATCTCTTTCTCCTTCAACCATCCCAATTACACCACCACCTAAAGTGGTTATTCGCGGACCCGCCTATCCCGTCTCTAATGGAGTTGCCCACCGAACCATGATCAAACAGCTTCATCAATCGCCCGTAAAAATGACACTATATGATCTCATTCAGACTTCTGAATCTCATCGACAAGCTCTCGTTGAGATCCTTCAAGGGATAGAGGTTTTACCCAACGAAACCCTGCCCGTTGCCTCCATTCTAACACCTAATCACGTTGCCTCTCTCACCAAACAATCCATCTCCCCCACCACTTCTGTCTCAAAACAACAAGCCGCGGCTAGTTTCTAAGATGAAATTATCGACTTTGGTGCGTAAGACCCCGACCACTCGCCTTTTCATTTCCGCTTACGTCCGAGACATTCGAGTACGTCGGGTTATGATTGACGGGGCGCTAGCCTAAACATCATCTCTTCAAAAGCCTTCCAACAAATGAACATCCTTCTAGTTGCATGTGTGCAACCCCATCATGTCATGCGATCATTCAATGACGCTATTACTTCTACCTTAGGCACCGTGATCCTCAACATTCGCGTAGGCCCACGTACTTTGCCCGAACTCTTCTATGTCCTCAAGGAGAGTTCCAATATAATATATTGCTGGGTCGTCCTTGGATTCGAGCCATGGGATGCGTTCCCTCAACATTACATCGATGCATAAAATTTGAGTACGAGGGGAAGTCCTACACTGTAAAAGCTGATCCTCCCCCCTTCAAAACTTGCAATATGTTATACCGCCCAAACGATGTGCTTATACCAATTAAGACACCCATACATTCAACCCAACCATCCTCTTCAAATGTACCTCAACCATCCACCTCAACTGCACCTACGCCTTCAACTGATGAAACCACCATCGCACAAACCACTTCTCTTCCCGCAGCTAACATCCCAACCTCCGACCCCTTAGTAGATGTTTTTCATCGCCTCACGCTGGGGGAGTACCGCCTATATAACGTTAGTTCTTTCCCTACCCCGCAGGAGTACGGACAATTACATGCGCATCCCACCTACGACTGTCGCGTGGGGGAGGTAATCTCTTACGGACCACCCCATTGCCGCACTAACCTAACGTATGGGGGTGTTGACACATCCTCCATTATCCCTGAACCTCCTCTTGGTGTGGTTCCCTTCCAATCCGATTTTCAATACTTGACAAATCGTCGTTTCGCCCTCACCTTCTTGACTCGCTGTGCGTGGAAAGGCTTTGGTTTTGGCCTTTACGAACAAGGCCGACATACACTCATTCCCGTGACCACACGCAAACATAATGATCGCAGTGGTCTCGGTTTTTCCGAAACACCTACACAAGAGACACCTCCTGTCAGCTGTATCCTGGAAGAGGAAGACGTTGCCCCTACCGAAACATCATCACCTACTTTGCCATCATCACCCACAGAATCGATGGACCCTGAATCTATCCCTCCTAACTTTTTTTTTTCATAAATGCTATCTTCATAGGTCCTCTCACTTATCAACGCGATAATGAGGACCCATCTTCTCTTCCCCTTCTGTATCCAGACATGATCGAAGAGGATTCGCCTTTGATTAATGTTGTTGAATGCCAGGATGACGACTCCATACTCACTTACCTGGGCGCGGATGATTCTTATATTCAACGCGCCCTACCATCTGAAACCCAAACTATGCTGAATGAATCTACTATAGAAATCAACATCCACACGGAGGAAGATCCTCACATAGTGAAGATTGGACAATCCCTTAACACATCAGAACAAGCCGCCTTTACTACCTTTCTCTTCAGTTTCGCAACCAAGCGCTTCGCATGGTCTTACGCCGACATGCCAGAATTGATCCTACCATCGCCGTCCATAACATCACCCTAAACCCCGATTCCAAACCAGTCAAACAGAAATTGAGAAAATGCATCCACGCATTGCTCTCTTGGTCAAAGAGGAACTCCAACGACTCCTTTCTCGCTTCCTTCATTCTCGCCTATCGACTATCCTCAATGGATTTCTAACATCGCACTGGCACGAAAGCGACGGGGACTTCGGATATGCACGGATTTTCGAGATCTTAACCTCGCTTGCCCTAAGGATGACTTCCTCCCAAGTATTGATCAACTTGTTGATCTCACTCATGCGGTCATGAAATGCTTTCTCTCATGGATGGCTTTTCAGATACAACCAAATTTTGGTCGCCCGCCGATCAACACAAGACATCGCCTTCATAACTCCTTGGGGAACCTTTTGTTATCGTGTCATGCCATTTGGCCTTAAGAATGCTTGGTGCTACTCTATCGGCTGGCTATGACCTACATTTTTCATGACATTATGCACACTATCCTCAAGACTATGTCGACGATCTTCTTGGCAAGTCTAAACATCGTAGTGAACATCTCGATGTTTTAACCATTATTTTTGATCACCTGTTACAATATTCTGTCCGCCTTCAACCGAAGAAATGTGTCTTTGGTGTTCTTTCGGGAAAACTTCTTGGCTTTATCGTCTCTTTGCGTGGCATTGAGGTCGATCCATCGAAAGTCAAAGCTATCCTAGAAATGCCCCCACCCAAAAATCTCAAACAACTGCGTAGTTTACAAGGTAAGCTCCAATCTATCCGACGTTTCATCTCCCAACTCTCGGATCGGTGTCAACCTTTCCATCACCTCCTTAAAAAGGATATTGCATTCCAATGGAGCGAAGAATGTCACCAAGCCTTCGAAGCTCTCAAAGCTTATCTCTTACAGCCACCCGTGCTTATCCCACCCCAAGACAACCGCCCTTTCTACCTTTACCTTTCCGCCACCGACCACGCTGTAGGAGCCATGCTTGCACATCGTGACTCTGAGAATCACGAACAAGCCGTTTATTATATAAGTCGTACTTTGGTGGACTATGAGACTAGGTACACACATGTAGAAAAATTGTGCCTTGCCCTATCATTCGTTGCCACCAAACTCCGACACTACCTTCTAAATCACAAGACTTTCGTCATCACCAATACAGACCCCATCCATTACATGTACGCCAAACCTCATCTGAACCAACGCATTGCTAGATGGCTCATGCTTCTCGCCGACCTCGACCTTGAGTTTATCCACCAGAAATCAATCAAAGGACAAACCATCGCAGACCAACTTGCGGACGCTCCTGTACCGGGGGAACAATTTACCAATTTCACATTTCCCGACGAACTCATCGCTACTCTTTCCCTCACGGAGGAGTCTTACCCAATGACCCTCTTCTTCGATGGATCTAAATGCCAGCGCGGCGGAGGAGCTGGCGTTGTTCTCATTCCTCTCAACGCTGAACCTATGCCTCTTTCATTCCGACTTGATTTCCCTTGCACTAATAATACAGCAGAATACGAGGCCCTTGTTCTGGGTCTCCAAGTTGCGTTACACTTAGGTATCAAATCTATCAACATTTTTGGCGACTCTCAATTGGTAGTCAATCAAGTTATGGGCGTCTACCAATGCAAAAACGAGGAACTTCAAAAATACAAACACTATGTAGAATCACTTCTAGCTTTATTTACCCACTATTCTATACAAACCATTCCCCGCTCCACTAACAAATTTGCGGATACTATGGCGTGCTTAGCCTCGCAAATTCCCGCCGCGCCAACTGACTCTGAATTATTCGTCGTGGTCCAACAACTTTTTGCCCCATCCTATTCAACCCCGATAGTTTGTATGATAAATACTGTGTCTACTAATTCACAGGATACCTGGTACCACCAATTTCACGACTACCTTACAATCTCTGTCCTCCCACCTGATCTTACTAGTAACGGCAAACGTGCTTTTCTTAAAAGTGTTTCGCGTTATGTTGTCATGGGGGGACTCCTCTATAAACGTGGCTTTGATGGTATCCTCCTTCATTGCCTAATCGCATGGAGGCCACTCATACCATCCAACAGTCCATGACGGTATTTGTGGTGGACATTTTAGCGGCCTTGCTGCGTGGCCAAACGAATCCTTCGCCTTGGTTATTATTGGCCTACTTCAATAACGATCGCTACGAATATGTTAAGCGTTGTGTTATGTGTCAAAGAACATGCCAACCTTCAACATACTCCTAGCCACCCGCTCCAGATCGCTCGAGATCTTTGGCCTTTCTCACAGTGGGGTTTAGACCTTATTGGTGAGATTCACCCAACCTCTTCACAACGTCACCGTTGGATACTCACAGCGACCGAATATTACACAAAATGGGTGGAGGCTATTCCACTCATTTCAATCAAAAAAGAAAAAATTGTCGAGTTCATTAACCACCACATTATCTGTCGTTTTGGTGTTCCTCACCGCCTGATAACAGATAATGGAAAATCTTTCAAAAACAAGTTGTTGCGAGACCTTTGTGACAACTTTGGTATCAAACTTAGTTTCTCATCACCTTACTATCCACAAGCCAATGGGCAAGCCGAGTCTTCTAATAAAACACTAACCAAAATCCTCATGAAAGTTGTCAATGAATCTGGAAGAAATTGGCACGATCACATTCCCTTTGCCCTTTGGGCTTATCGTACTAGCATTCGTACTTCTACTAATGCCACACCTTTTCTCTTTTCGTATACGGCACCGAGGCTGTTTTGCCTCTCGAAATACAAATACCCTCCCTTAGAATATCTCTTCGTGATATTCTCACCAACGATGATTTCCGCCAAGAGCGGTTAGCCCAATTGGAGCTTCTTGACGAACGCCGTCTTACAGCTCTTGATCACCTTCAAATCTATCAAAAACGCATTAAACGTGCTTATGATAAGCGACTTCATGAGCGTACCTTTAAGGTTGGTGATCTTGTCCTCAAAGAGAATCAACATGTAACCAAACTAGAAAAGAGCAAACGTGGAAAATTTGCTCCCAATTGGATTGGGCCTTATATAATCACTCACATCTATGGATCGGGTACTTATCGTTTAGCTTCGCTTAATGGTAAACCTGAGCCTGAGCCCCTTAATGCCTTGCATCTTCGACCATTCTACTGTTGAAATTAGTGTTATATCACTTCTTATCCGCCTACTGCTCGTCCCTTGAGCTCACATACCACCACATACACTTGTCTCTTACATCTCGAAATAAAATCAAGCTCACCCCTCACCTCCCCTTACGATGCCTTCCCCTTCTTAGTCTAGTCCATGACTTCAAAGTATTAAAATAAGCCGTATTCTTATGGGATTTTCTTGAGTCAAACTTCCTACTAAACTAGATGATTCACGCTAAAAAGAACATCTAGTCATCTAAATTAAATATAGACTGCTCCCTCGAAGGACAGCTATATGCCGAATTATTGCCGTTATTATATATAGACTGCTCCTCCGAAGGACAGCTATGCATTACAATTATATCTGCTACTATAAATAGACTGCTCCCTCGAAGGACAGCTTATACATAGTCCGCCTTTTTTTATCGAAGCTTCTCGCATTGATCGCCTTCGTGAAGACCTCAAGAATAAAACAATCAATATCCCCGTAGACTTCCCGCATCGATCAGTCTACATTCAATAAAATAAAAGCCTCATTCAAAAGAACTTTTTGGGTCATGGACTTGTCTATTTAGGGTAGGTTCTCTTTCGTTGTAACAAGTTCTTTGTACCTCAGCTATACCATCCACCTCTACCTCGCCATTTTCTTCCACTCAAGGGACGTGTCGTACACCTGATATGTTGTGATCATACAACTCTTTTCACCTATTGACTTTTCGTCTATGCACAGTGCCTAGGGCTTCAGGCTCGTTCTACGTTGTGTGGTTTGTTTAGCTCTTTTCACCTACGGAACACTCTTTCCGCTTTGCCTCGCATCTAGGATTGTGTGTTGATCTTAATCAGGACATGGTTCCCTTCTACTTGGGTAGGCTAACTTTCACTTCCCTTATACCTTTTACAACATCACCAATTCATTACCGACACCAACAACCTTACCTTACCAATATTAATATCAATATTCTTACCAACCAACCAATTGCCTAAACCGTACCAAATTGCTCCGACCGCCTCTCCCTGATCCTAAGGGAGAACTACATCGGTCTGAGGCCCTTCCTTGCTTTGTGCAATGGGCTATGTAGGCAGCACTTCGGAGACATGGGGTCTCCCAAGGTTAGCTCGACCATCCCCTACCATAACCTATCTTGTGTGGTGAATATAAATATTTTTGTGTATTTTTATTTTAATCACATTTCTCTTTATCCTTTTTCGAAACACCGAAAATCAAAACACCGACAATCTTATTATTATCATAACTCAAATCAACATACATATTCAGTTTTATTTAGATGTTAAACAAATACATCTTCTTTATCATCGACACGCAGGTCGGCATCCTTATTTATTCTCATACCTCGCTAACATATACTCAGACCATCACAACTCATCCCGAACTAGGTGATGATCGTGATCGTCGACCCCTCTCGCCGGGCCTCTCTGTCCTCAAAGGTACCGCGGCTATTGGTACCGCCCACTGATCTGCCAATCTCTCCTGTAACATATGAATACGCCCTCTCGCATGGAGAACTCCAGCCTCTAGTCTCGCCGCCCGTGACTCCGCAACCACTACCAATCCTCTTGTCTCATTCACCTGCGTTTGGAGCTGCTGAACCAAACGCTGCAGACGATCCCTTTCTGCTGTAATCACCGCTATGTCAGGGCGCTCACGTACACCTCGCAGTTCTGCTACCCACCATAATCTATAGGCCTCTGTCATTCCTGCATCCATTACCCTGCGATCGGCTGCTATCTCCTCAGGCCCTTCTGGAGGTGTTGGCCGGGGTGGTGAGAATGCTGCCTCGGCATCGATCCTCATATATGGTCTATAAGCCTGTGGTATGTCCTGCACAAATCCAAATTGTCGCCGCACGCGATCTATAGGAATCCTCTCATATTCACCTGGCCTGTGCCCCGCGATCCACCTCAATCGCTCAACACCTCTCAACTCCTCAGCTATGATTTCGGTTACCATATAGTTTCCGTATGGCCTCCAACAGATATCCGCAACCGTCACTCTCTCCCATACCTGCCTGTAATACTCAATATCACTGTCACACGGCCTCGGGATCTCGCCTCTTTCTCCTGACCCATCGCTCAATCCCAACCTCTCGTACTCCGGCCTCTCCTCGCCTGATGGATCGGCCGGCCTATTGTCGCACACAAACAATGTGCTCATAGGCCCAACAAAGGTAATAAGTATGAACTATCCAAAGGTCGCTCGTGATTTCGCCTACAAGCCCATAAACCCTCGTATAGCTCCGCCAAATACGCAGTGCCCATGCAAAAGTCACATTCCTTTCTATCATCTCCCGTATAACACACATCAATGCCTTTGGAAATCTTCCCCTTCCGCCTCGAATGCATAATACCCTACTGCTATCATTAATATCACTGCTAACCTTGTCTCCTCAGGGTGTGCTGCATACATTACCCCATATGAAAACGATAAACCTCGCTGTGTCAAATCTCGTGCGTATGGACCAAATACTGCTGTTATCGCTCCCCGTGCCGCGCTAGGTAGTGCCTGATATACTGGTTCTCCTGTAATAGGAAGTCTCAAAATCCGAAACACATCTTCCAATGTTACTGTCATTTCACCTGTTGGCAGATAGAAGGTATTTGTCTCGGGATTCCATCTCTCAATCAGCGCCTGTAACATACCATGGTTACGTGCGATTCGTGAATAATAACGGATTCCACTTAACCCCAAACGATTTATCAATGTCCATTCCGCTGGTGTTACATCCGCTCGGATTCGCGACAACAGCGCTGGCACGCTATCATTCATCCTCAACCCTGTCTCTGCCTGCATACGCCAAAAACGACAAACAACCATTCAATCCATTAGAGTCTTTTTCAAACATTCTGGAAATTTCTCCAGTAACCGGTACCGGTTATACATAACCGATATCGGTTAAGTAACCGATACCGGTTCTCCCTAACCGCTACCGGTCACTGTCAATTATATTCACCTTCCCTAAAAACAACCACCTACGACAATAATTTGCTCGTTTATTCCTTTTTATACATGCAAACATACCTGAAACCCCTGATTGCCTACCCTGTAACACTTACCTCACCTGCAACCCTTGTTATCATGTTTTCTTTCTCATATCTACCCACCTACTCTCCCCCATCTTATTCACAAAACATGCAGTAGTTAAATCACAAACAAAATGATACCTCTTGGGTTGCAGCAGCACTGAGGTGGCCCTTGTCTTCCCTCCCCGCCTCTGCTCGCTGGATGCTTCTCCTCGTTCTGCCATGATCACCACCCTTTTCAACTTTGTCTTTCTGCCTTCTGAACCTCGGATCACATTTACTTTCCTTGTCTCTTTTCTCCTTCTCACCCAAATCTCTCATGCAAATCCTGTCTCGGCTGCCAAAAGCGCGCGCTCACGTATTTAACTTCTTGCATGGCTCTAAAATTAAAACTTAAGTTGCCACCCTAGCTTTTCTATTTTTAGAAAAGCTCATACCTAAATAACCGGTATCGGTTAGTTGACCGGTATCGGTCTATGACTACCGATATCGGTTCCCTAACCGATATCGGTTACACACCTTCCTTTTTGAAACAGGGTTCTTTTCTTCATTTCTCCTCTAAATTTTTGTCGCGCCCACCTCTTTGCCTGCATAAACAACACAATTTACCACATTTTGTTCATCCACCACACATAGCATTACAATTTCATCAACATCATTTATTTTATAAATAAACAAACCATCAACTACAGATACCAAAAAACTATCACTCTATACATCATTTAGATCCAACTCATCAGTTACATATATCACACTGTCACAAAACCACCAATTTATCACATAACCTGACATTCATATATACGCACAAACAAACAAAAACATCAGCATCATCTATCTATCAACATGTCAATTAAACTCATCACACATTCTATATATTACCAACCATTTATTTCAACACATTTTAAACACAGCATGTGGATCAAAACATCATCTATATATATATATCCCAGTTTTCAAAAATACAATGTGCCCTACATCGGGGCCTCTGTGATCTCATAATATACCAAAGCCGGCACGCAGGCCGCAATACCTACCAAAAATATCGACTCGGCTCGCAGGCCGGTCTCTCATATCAAAAATATACTCGGCTCGCAGGCCGGTATCAAATGTACAACCCGTACTCGGCTCGCAGGCCGGTATATAATAAATAAATAAATCAAAACAATGAATAAGTGTAGGCACGCAGGCCTCTATCAATGCAACCGGTTCGCAGACCGGTGCCCATGTCCCTATACAAAACCATGTCGGGGATCTATCAGCTCTCCCCACCGCCCTCGGCACCTCTCCCCGCTGGTCCCTGTGGTGCCTCTCGCCTCCTGCCCGTCACGGACACGCCAGCTGTAGCTGCCCCTCCCTGAGATCTCTGGCTGTGCGAGGTCTCCGCCCTATGCGCTGCATACGCCTGATACTCGACTCCGCTACTATCAAGAATATCCTGATAATAACGGGCCTCTGCTCTAACCTCCATATAACGATCTCTCGCCATCAAGGAATCGGGTCCGTCCTCTGCACCTAACACCAATATCCCCGAGCTCGCACTCGCACTCGTGGCTGTGGTGCCGGAGGTGCGCCGCCGTGCTCGTACTCGCACTCGTGGCCGTGGTGGTATTCGGGCCGTGGCTCGTGGCCGCTGCTGGTACGGCCGCTCGTACTTGCATACACTCGCACTCGTGGCCTGCGCCGGTGGTGGTGGCTTTTTGCCGTGCTCGTACTCCGAGCTCGGCTAGCTGCCTGTAGGACCCCTATTCGTGCTCGTGCAGCAGCCTAACAATGCCCAACTCGTCCTCGTAATAGCTGCACTCGCCCCGAGCTGATCTCTCTGCAGAATCGCAGCCAAGTCCGGCCGCGCGCAGCGGTACTATCTCGCCGCTTCTCGCCTGCCTCACTGCACTCTCGTATGCTACGCCGTGCACCCGCATCATCCACACCTCACCGCCGGTCTCTCCGCTACCTGGGCCTGATCCCAAGGCCGTGGTGCCGGCAAGGGGGCCTCTACATCATCCCTCCCGTATCGAGGGAAGGGAGGTGGCTCGCCCCGTGGCAGCCCCATCTCCTGCTGCACTTCTCTCTAAGGGTATCCGCTCGATTCTCCCGCCTCCGTCCCGCTATCCGTAATGTATACTGATCGGCGCAGCTGTGACGCGGCTCCTCTCCAGCCGGTGACCTCTGTAGGGTCTCCATATAATGTCTACTGCTGTAAGGCCCTCTAACATATGTCTATAGTAGGCCACATCCCGACCTGCAACAACTGCTCGTGGCTGGCCCACGATCCCCAACCACCTCTGAAATCCATATCGGTACACGACCTGTGGCCCTGGCTGCTGGGGTAGCCCTACCGGCCTGATGCATACGATGTGCTCGTATGCCCAACAGTGCAACAAAAATGTAGAACAAATACCAAATCGCCTCCTCCGGCGATAGCCCCATAACTCCCTGTATAATTGCACCAGATACACTGGTGCCCATGCAAAACAGGTGTGCTCCTCCACCATCTCCAGTAGCACCCCCATCAATGCCCGTGGGAAGCGGCCTCCCTCTGAATCCGGGAGGGCGAAGCAGGTGATCCCTATCATCATCAACACGGCAAGCCGTGTCTCATGTCTGTGTGCGCGGTACATGTCACCATATCCAATGCTCGCGCTATGATATGTAAGAAGCGCGGCTGCATCCCCAAAACCTCGCAGATGCTATCCATGGCGGCCTCTCGACCTACTCGAAAACGGCCTCTCCTCGATCGGTAGCCGCAGGATGCGATACACATCCTCTAATGTGACGGTCATCTCCCCGGTCGGCAGATGGAACACATTGGCCGCCGGATCCCATCTCTCGATGAGGGCGACCATCAGGCTGTGATCTCTGTCGATCGCTCTGTACCTCTGGACCCCGCCGAGCCCCACCTCGCGCATGATGGCCCAATGCGCCGCAGATATGTGTGGCCTCATCCGACTCAGTAGTGGAGGCATCCTATCACGCATCGTCAACTGCTGACGTGCCTGCAAAAAAAAAAAAAAAAAAAAAAACCAACCCACATTCTCAGACCCACTCTTTATTATAACATCTACTTTACCATCTAAACCCCCTTTTGTAACACCCAAAATCTAACCCCTAACCCAATCCCCTACCCCAACTCAACCCAACCCAACACAACCCACCCCACCAAGCCCCCCAACCCACCTTAAAACCTAAACCCTAAACCCTAAACCCCTAACCCAATCCCCTTCCCCACTCCCTCAACCAACCCAACACAACCCACCCCACCAAGCCCCCAACCCACCTTAAAACCTAAACCCTAAACCCTAAACCCCTAACCCAATCCCCTACCCCAACTCAACCCAACCCAACACAACCCACCCCACCAAGCCCCCCAACCCACCTTAAAACCTAAACCCTAAACCCTAAACCCCTAACCCAATCCCCTACCCCAACTCAACCCAACCCAACACAACCCACCCCACCAAGCCCCCCCACCTTAAAACCCAACCTTAAAACCTAAACCCTAAACCCTAAACCCCTAACCCAATCCCCTACCCCAACTCAACCCAACCCAACACAACCCACCCCACCAAGCCCCCCAACCCACCTTAAAACCTAAACCCTAAACCCTAAACCCCTAACCCAATCCCCTACTCCCAACTCAACCCAACCCAACACAACCCACCCCACCAAGCCCCCCCAACCCACCTTAAAACCTAAACCCTAAACCCTAAACCCCTAACCCAATCCCCTACTCCAACTCAACCCAACCAACACAACCCACCCCACCAAGCCCCCAACCCACCTTAAAACCTAAACCCTAAACCCTAAACCCCTAACCCAATCCCCTACCCCAACTCAACCCAACCCAACACAACCCACCCCACCAAGCCCCCCCAACCCACCTTAAAACCTAAACCCTAAACCCTAAACCCCTAACCCAATCCCCTACTCCAACTCAACCCAACCCAACACAACCCACCCCACCAAGACCCCCAACCCACCTTCAAAACCTAAACCCTAAACCCTAAACCCCTAACCCAATCCCCTTCCCCACTCCCAACCCAACCCAACACCCCAAAACCATACACCCTCAATACCACCCTCAACCCATCCCTCCCCCACCGATACCGGCCGATACAAGACCGATGCCGGTCCCCCCATTTTAACCTCACTCTATTCTTTTTTCGACCGATGCCGGTCGCCTAGTGACCGACATCGGTCACTGTCCACTACCCGAGCCGAACCCGCGCACGGCCCCCAAAACTCATTTTTTACCTATTTCTACCCATCTACCCACCCAAAAACCCTAAAATTTTACACACCTAGCCGCCTTAGCCTATCTAACCTATCTACCCTCTCCCTTTCTCAAATTACCTCCATTTACCCATTATTTCCTACAAACTACCAATTCCTACCCAAATCCCAAAAACAACATAACTCAACCAAATCACCAAAATAAAGAGTTTAGAACCTACCGGTACGACGACACGTCGTCGTGGTGGGATGGGTGGTGGCGGTCCACCGGTCCAGCCTTCCCTCCAGCCTCCTCCCCGCCTGCCATGGCTCCAATCCTGATCTGCTGGGTCCCCGGCCAATCACCTGCGGCCTCCTCAACTATTCGGGCCCACTATCAACTCTCTCCGCCAATCAAATAGCTCCACCTCACTCAATACCCCTCCAACTCAACTCTCCACGTCAGACAAGTTAATTTGGATTGCAAATAACCAAAGTGACAATGACAGGCCGTATTTTTTCTTTTTATAGGTTTTTCGACCTTAACCGATGTCGGTTTCCTTTTTGCCCTAAAAAACCGGTATCGGTCCCTTAACCGATATCGGTCATGTAGAATCGACATCGGTGTTAATCCCAACTTTCCCCCAATTTTATCTTTTTGCCCCTATTTACCATTTGCCTCTTTTTTAACCACATATCGCCTATATCCACCTTTGCTGAACACCATTTGTTTACCTATTCGGCCCGACCTAAGGCCTCAACCTACCAATTGGCCCGACCTAAGGCCTCAACCTACCAATTGGCCCGACCTAAGGCCTCAACTTACCTATTCGGCCCGACCTAAGGCCTCAACCTACCAATTGGCCCGACCTAAGGCCTCAACCTACCAATTGGCCCGACCCAAGGCCTCAACCTACCAATTGGCCCGACCCAAGGCCTCAACCTACCAATTGGCCCGACCCAAGGCCTCAACCTACCATTTGGCCCGACCCAAGGCCGCAACCAAACCATTTGGCCCGACCCAAGGCCGCAACCAAACCATTTGGCCCGACCCAAGGCCGCAACCAAACCATTTGGCCCGACCCAAGGCCGCAACCAACCCATTTGGCCCGACCCAAGGCCGCACCTAACCATTTGGCCCGACTTAAGGCCGCACCAATTAACCATACCATACCCACAATCACCGTTTTAATTTATCCATCCATCATGTAGCTTTTTGTTCAATCGAGCTCACCTGTTCGTGTTTTAGCATGATTAGGGTCCTTGACTTGATCTGTTGACCAACTTTGCCTAGACCTAGACCGTGACGTTTATCTCAACCAAACCAACCATTTGCTACTGCCGAACATGCCTAAACGTTCTTGTACCTTACCTGTTATATACCCTGGAGCTACTTCCTATGCCTTGGATACCAGGATTATATCACCCTTGTTTGGATAAACTATCGACCTTTGCCTATACATCGCTGGTTTGCTCGTCAAATCATGTACCCTAGTCATACTATTGCATTTCAACATGTGTATGCTTCCTTGGACCTACCCCACACCTTACCATTCTCTCAACAACATATACCCTTTATCAACCCTATCCCTGATTTCCCGTTCACCCAATCTGTGATAGATTTGAGGGGGATTACCTATACCCTTAACAGGGGAAACCACTTCATATTATTGTCCGCGCAGCTTTACAAAACAAGCTACACGACAATAAGGGGCTAATGTAGACACCAAATTCGTGTCTTACGATCCCTTGTGACCCACATCTCATCTCGCAACCTAAACTCATCACCTAAACCTTACACAATTATTTATTAATTACCTCATAATTGATAAATCCACATCGCCTTACCCGCCACCTCACTTGCCCACCTCACCATGACTTAGCCCTAACCCTAAACTAACCTAATTAGGACCCATGACTTGGTCTAGACTCACATCCATAACTAATGCCTCCTTACTCGCACCCAAAGCCGACCTTCTAGCCACTTGACCAAGCCCGCAACTGATCTCTCGGGAGAAAAGCAGGGAAGGTGGGCTATTTTACTAAAAATAGCCTACTTTTTCCTAACCGATGCCGGTTCCTACTCGACCGCCGTCGGTTACGTAACCGCCATCGGTTCCCTGTAAATGGGCTCCCCAAACCAAAACAACGGATCGGAATTTCATTTTGGGAGATCAGTCGAAGGATTTTTGAATCAAAGGAGAGTCCAAAGCGATTAGCAGAGTCCAGAACTTCACTTGACCAAGCAGAGACGAGTGAAGAAACCAAGAGTCAGCAGCCAAGGAGATCAACCGCATCTTCGCAAAAACCAAAAGTTACATCTTGCATGTCCTCCATTATAACATTTCTTATGCTTTTGGAATTACATTCTCCCAAATCCTTTTTTGATCCATTATCCAACGTACTATTGCCTCTAAATTGTCATTCTTTTGTTTCTAACCATCCCGCTTCCCAAAACTATCCAAAATCAGCCATTACAAACTCCACAACCAGCCCGTAAGATCCTAGAACCCACCGGATCGGTTATCGCAATCGCCATCGGTTATATAGGTAACCGCATCGGTTCCTTTGATCAAAACCAGAAAAAAAGCCTTTCCCTACCTGGGCCAAACCAAGCAATTTAATTGATATTTTACAAGATTTTGTGTTAACTCATATCTATCGGCAGGGGAACCGACCACCTTCGAAAGGAAGTTTCATATTTCCTGGGCCCAAGGCGCTCCCTCATTTACTATCTAATCAAAATCTTGTGAATGTCCAAGGTACCTTACTCATCGCCAGTTGGTAGTTTGATGTATGCCATGGTGTGCACCAGCTTGATATTGCCCATGCAAAGGGAGCGGTGAGTAGATTTATGAGTGATCTAGGTAGAGATCACTAGCGAGCAAAAAGTGGATTCTTCGGTATTTGTGAGGGACCATGGGGGCAGTTTTGTGCTAAAGTGGATCAAAAACCACTTTGTGTGGTTATGTAGATTAAGATATGGCTGGAGATGTAGTCAACATGAGGAGCACAACAGTTATGTTTACACTGTTGTAGGCGGGACAACAAGAAGATGGATTTCACGACTACGAAGTTGGTGGATTTTTCAACCACGGAGGTTTGAGTATGTTGCTGCCAAAGAGGCAAGCAAGGAAATAATTTTGTTACATCAAATACTTGAGGAGTTGGGGCATAAGCAGGAGGAAGGAAAGTTGCATAGTGATAGTCAGAGTGTTATACAACTAGCTAAGAACTTTGCTTTCCACTCTAGGATGAAGCATATACAGTTAAGGTACCATTTCATCAGGATAACTTTGGAGAAAGAGAAATTGAAGGCGGAGAAGATTCATACTAGTCGAGAATCCTCGCAGGACATGATGACCAAGGTGGTCACAAGGGAAAAATTGAAGCTATGTTCAGCTTTGGTTGGTCTTCATAGAAACTAGTGAAGGGTTGAGAAGCTTGCTCAGAGGAAAACTAGTCTCCAAGTGGGAGATTGTTAGGTTGTGGAGCTCTGTTTTCATGTGAGAAAGTGTTAAAGACTGTACACTAAGAGTATTGTACACTTTTCACAGTTGTCTCACTGGGTTTGGGGCGGGTGGGCCCCGAGCGAGGGGTTCGGGTAGAAGCCCTTGGTAGCTTGAGGGGTTCTCGGGGCGTAGCCCCGAATTTTTTTGGGCCTAAAACGTGCTCGATACATCGGGAAACGTGATTTTCTCATATGGGCGGGGTTTGTTTTACCCGTAGGTTTACGGGACGGTTTTGGCCCATGGTTTTGATACCCACGGTTTTGTAAAACCGCTAAGTAGTTGTCTATTTATATGGTTTTTCGTGCATATGGTAGATAATGAAAACATTGCGAGATGTGTTTTGAATTTGGTCATTAATTATGTGGAGTTTGTTGAGCATAGCTCCAAACGGATCTAGGTATTGTATTGAGAGAGCGATGGCTTGTAATAAAATCTGAGCAAGTGATTCTTTGTGGACGTAGCCCAAATTGGGTGAAGCATGTTAAATATTGTCTGTTTGTGTTGTGTTATTTTATCCTACACTTTTATTTGAGATCTGTAATATTTTCTACATATTAGTTTCTACTGTTGCGATTCTGTGAGGGATTATTCCACATATTTTATCCCTTATTTCCTAACATTAATAATAAATTTAAGAGAGATATATAATTTTTATTTTCATATCTATATAGACACACACACACACACACATACAAAACTTTTGAAAAAGAACATAGCACACTAGAAAGTTACATATATAAAATTGGCTACATGTGTGTATTATAATTATTAAAACTAGCACAAATCCATTTCAATGTGGTTGTGTACCAAAATACCACAACACATCCTAAAAACTAATATTTCAAAGAGAATTTAAAAAATTAAACATTAGTATCCCTCCAAATGTATTTTACGTCCTATATGGAGAAGCCTTGGGAAAATTTGTCTACTTTTTTAACAACTTTCATTTTTTCTCTAATAATTGTTTTCATTTTCTTTTCCAAACATTGTTTTGGTCTACTTTTTCAACATGGATATTTATAATGCATCTTCTTTTCGTAAGATTGTAGACAACTTATAATGGAAACTCAAGTGGAAATGAAGAAGTGCAAGACATTAAATTTGAAAGCTTTACTTCACAAAAAAACCATCAAGGAGAAAGCAATTGTAGAGAGGAATTCCATGGAAGTTAGAAGGAAGTTTTTGGGAACATATGAAGCATTTAACACAAATTCAAACATGAATGATGTCTTGGTCCTTCTAAATCCTTTTTCATACTAAATGTTAAATTTTGCCGAGAATTTCAATTAAACTATCACAAAACATGTTTATGTTATTTGCTTAGGAACATTTATTCAAATATGGACATGATAGGAAATTAAGAGTAGCGGAACAACTTCCTACGCTAATCTTTGAGGAGAGATATTATGCAAAACTTTCAACATAGTAAAACAGTTTCAGAAAATATCAACAACATATTCATAACAAAACACAAACACCAAATATATGTGGGGAAAATCCTTTCGGATAAAAACCCCACACTCCAAAAGCCCACTCAATGTATTTCAAATCTAATAACAAGATTACATACACTTGCAGAGCAAGTTTCTTACAGGAGTATCACCAGAAACAATTCTAGGAGGATTAAAACTCACTACTCCAATTGCTTCTCCAAGCCTTCAATTTATAGACCTCCGGTTATACAAGAAACCATCTATGGTTTACAAAACCATGTGCCAAACCTCTCATGAGGTGGATAGCATTAAAGAGCAAGATTTTAGTCTAAAATTAGGCTCCCACGTCCACAATATTCTCCCCTATTTTTTACCCTTACAGATGTCATAAAATCTGTCATAATATCTCTAAAAATAGTCCTTCCATGATATACTATCATATGGGAATCTTTTGACAACTCCTATTTCTATTTTTAGAGCCTAGACAATGTGAAACGGTTGTAGGAAAATCTTAAATGAATAAACCAAACAAGGTTGAGACACCTCATTTCCAACAATCTCCCACTTGTCGAATACCTTGCAAGGGCCAAGGGAAAGATACCATCATGGATCAACTTCTAGGGGCCGAGAGGCCCATAGACTCGAACACCACCTGAATTTCATTGTGCTCACGGGCTTAGTTAATGCATCTGCAACATTCGCAACTGTCTCTACCTTTTCCAGCTTCACCCTTCCATCCTCGACCATATCTCTCATGAAGTGATACTGAACATCAATGTGTTTGGTCCTGGCATGAAAAGTTGGGTTCTTCGCAAGGCAGATTGCGCTCTGACTGTCACAGTATATTGTAACTGCACCCTGTTTTAATCCAATATCTGAACACAAATGCTTCAGCCAAATGGCTTCTTTATAGGCATGAGTAGCTGCCATGTACTCGCCTCAGTAGTGGACAAAGCAACCATAGCTTGTCACTTGCTCATCCAACTAATTGCACCACCATTAAGAGTAAACACATATGCACTGGTGGATCTTCTGCTATCGACATCACCGCCCAATCTGAATCCACAAAACCATGAATACGTAGGGAATGTTGATCTCCTCTTCCATGAAAACATATAGAGTACTCTGATGTACCCCTGCAAATATCTGAAGACCCTCTTAACTGCATCCTAATGCACTCTTCCAGGATTAGACATAAAATGAGAAAGAACTCCCACTACTTGGGCAATGTCTAGTCTTGTACAGACCATAACATACATTAAGCTTCCAACTGCACTCTGGTAAGGCACTCTGCTCATTTCTTCCATCTCTGATGGGGATGATGGACATTGTGAAATGGAGAGCTTCGTTCCCAAAGTAACAGGAACACAAAGTGGTTTACAATCCTGCATGTTGAACATTTGCAAAACAGAACAAACATACTTACTCGACCAAGCCATAGATTTATGTTCTCACGATCTCTTCTAATCTCCATCTAAAGTATGTGTTTTGCTGCACCAAGATATTTCATTTCAAATTTTGCAGAGAGTGAGATTTCAATTCTCAGTAATCGGACATTTTCCTTTCCCAATAAACAACATGTCATCAACATATAAAGTAATTACCAGAAACAATCACCATCGATTTAAAATATACATAGTGATCGATTTCCACCGCATTGCACCCCAAACTCAACACATATGAATCAAACTTCTAGTACCACATCCTAGGAATTTGTTTAAGGCCATACATGGATTTCTTTAACTTACAAACCATATTGCTTTTACCTTTCACCATGTAGTGCTCTGGCTATGTCATATAGATTTCTTCCTCCAAATCACCATGAAGGAAAGTAGTTTTCACATCCATTTGTTCAACCTCTAGGTCATAAGCTGCTGCAATAGATAATAAAAACCGAATGGATGTCATTTTAGCAACAGGAGAGAATATCTCACCATAATCAATACCCTCAACTTGAGAGTAACCCTTCGCAACCAACCGTGCTTTATACTTTTCAACATTTCCATCTAAACCAATCTTTTTCTTAAACACCCATTTACATCCAACAAGTTTCCGACCTTCAGGCAATGGTACAAGGTCCCATGTATCATTATTTTTAAGGGCTGCCATCTCTTCATCCATGGCTATTTGCCAGGACTTTGCATCATTCATACCCAAAGCCTCTTGTACAGATCTCGGTTCATCAATGTTAGTAGTCAAAGCAAATATACACTTCCAATCATCAGGAGAATACCCATACCTTTCAAGTGGTTGCCTTTGCCTTGTAGAATTTCGAACAAGCTGAGGTGGAGATTCTTCCACTTCTTCCTCTTTTTCTTCCTCTTCTGAAGATTCAGAGCTTGGTGAGCTCTCCTCAACTTCTTTTCTATTTTGGGGTCTTAATTTAACTTTCTCAGAGTAGAAGGAAGTTGAACCACATCATTTTTTTTTTTTTCATTTTCTTTATGTTGTTCTGGCTGAAAATTAATAGGGAAAGATTTAATCTCTCTAAAAATAACACTTCTAGAGTATATTACCTTTTGTGCAACAGGATCCCAAAGCTTGTATCCTTTCACACCATAGCCATATCCGATGAAGATACATTTGACAACCTTAGAATCCAACTTTGTTCTCTTCTCCTTAGGCACATGTGCATATGCCTCACAACCAAAAACTCTCAGATGTCTAATTGAAGGCTTTTTCCCCGACCATACCTCCATTGGCATTTTATCAACAAGCGCTGATGTAGGAGATCTATTTATCAAATAGCAAGTAGTGGTAACAGCTTCATCCCAAAACCTCTTTTCTAGACCAGCTCCAATAAGCATGCTCCTAGCCTTCTCCATCAACGTTCTATTCATTCTTTCTACAACTCCATTCTGCTCCGGAGAATACGAAGTTGTCTTTTGTCTTTTAATCCTGCAATCTGTACAAAATCTGTCAAAGTCTGTAGAACAATACTCACCGCCATTATCAGATCTCAAACACTTAATTTTCTTCCCAGTTTGAGTTTCAACCATAGCCTTAAATTCCTTGAAACGACTAAAAACTTCAGATTTACTTTTTAAAAAATATACCCATGTTCTCCTACTAAAATCATCAATGAAAGTAACATAGTAAACTGATTTAGCAATAGAAGCAACCTTAACAGGACCAAATACATCCAAATGGATTAGATCTAAGATACATGAAGACTTATGAGTAGACGAGTAAAACTGAACACGGTTTTGTTTGCCATAAATACAATGTTCATAGAAATCAAACTCCAGATTGCAATCATTCAACCCCTCAATGAGGTTCTTATTTTTCAGGGCTTTTAAACCCTTCTCTCCAATGTGGCCAAGCCTTTGGTGCCATAACATGGTCTTCTCTGTAGGTAATTTTGATTTGGTAGATAGAGCACCCTTGGGTACCCAGAAGCCACGACCATCCGTAGAGGAGGAAACCCTCTCCTTTTTCAGCGAAGTAGTTACTGGCTTAGTTTTATCTAAAGTGCTATTGCACTCAACCGTGCATGCATCAAGTTGGTACAATGTACCCAATCTACTTCCTCTTGCTATCACCATAGCACCTCTCACCATTTTCACACCTGCTTCAGAAAACTGTACATGCACACCCGCATCTATTAGCTTGCTAACAGATAATAAATTTCTTGCTAGTCCTGGGATATGCAAGACACCATCAAATCTTCTAATTCTACCATCAGAAAATTTCACCTGAATACTACCACGACCAACAATTTCAAGGAAAGAATTATCACCCAAATACACCTTACCACCATCATAGTTTTCATACTTACTAAACCAATTTTTGTTAGGATTCATGTGGAAAGATGCACCTGAGTCTATCAACCATGCATTATCACTTGCACGAGTGGCCAAAGCTACAATAAAGGCATCTCCATCTTCTTTTTCGGACTCAGAATCAAAATCATGCTTCTTCTTTTTCTTTTTCTTTTCTTCTTTGCATTCCCTTCGGAAGTGTCCAGATTTGCCACAGTTCCAACATATCGCCTTGGACTTACCAGGGGATTTTGATCTCCCCTTATTCTTGGAATGGCCATGCTTCTTCTCATCTTTGCCTCGTTCTTTTGTTCTTCCTCGAACACTCAAAGCCTCTTTGGCATTCAGAGAGACCTTCCTTCTCATCTCTTCGAGAGTAGAGAACCAACAACATCCTCCATCTTCAGAGTGACTGAAGTGCTCCCAATGGCCATGACTAGGCTATCCCATGAGTCTGGCAGCGAAACCAACAACATTTGGCACCTTTCTTCTTCGTCCATTTTAACCCCAACCGAGCTCAACTGAGTCACCAACATATTGAATGTTTCCAGATGCTCAAATATTTGTCCACCTTCTTCCATTCTCAAGGAAAACAACTTCTTCCTCAAGAAAATCTTATTTACTAGAGACTTAGCTTGGTATATCTCACCCAACTTTTTCCAAAGCTTCTCCGAAGTGGATTCTTCATGGACATTTATCAGGATAGAATCTGCAAGACATAGTCTAATAAGACCTTTAGCTTTTCTATCCATTACATCATATTGTGCAGCCAAAACTGGATCCGTAGGCCTATAGACCTTCTCATCCACTGCATCCCATAGATCTCGATCAACCAAAAATCTTCCATCTTCATCTTCCACATTTCCAAGTTTGTGCGAAAACGTCTCTCACGTCAATCCTCCCGGATGTGCTCGCGATTTGAAAAATATCTGCAACCAGATAACAAAGTATTCTCTGCACAAGCTCCCACTCAAACCCGGATTAGCACAAAAACCCAACAACCCACAACTGAAACCAAAGGTGATCAGGCTCTGATACCACTTAATAGGAAATTAAGAGTAGCGGAACAACTTCCTATGCTAATCTTTGAGGAGAGATATTATGCAAAAATTTTAACATAGTAAAAATTGCGATTCTGAAATATCAAAGAACATATTCATAACAAAACACAAACACCATATATACGTGGGGAAAATCCTTTCGATAAAAAAACCCCACACTCCAAAAGCCCACTCAATGTATTTCAAATCTAATAACAAGATTACATACACTTGCAGAGCAAGTTTCTTACAGGAGTATCACTAGAAACAATTCTAGGAGGATTAAAAATCACTACTCCAATTGCTTCTCCAAGCCTTCAATTTATAGACCTCCATTGTGCCAAATCTCTCATGAGGTGGATAGCATTAAAGAGCAAGATTTCAGTCTAAAATTAGGCTCCCACGTCCATAATATTCTCCCCTATTTTTGACCCTTACAAATGTCATAAAATATGTCATAATATCTCTAAAAATAGTCCTTCCATGATATACTATCATATGGGAATCTTTTGACAACTCCTATTTCTATTTTTAGAGCCTAGACAATGTGAAACAGGTTGTAGGAAAATCTTAAATGAATAAACCAAACAAGGTTGAGACACCTCATTTCCAATAGGACATTATCCATTTAGCAAAAGTTTCTTGAGGCACGATCCCCACCTCATCTCTTTTGAAGACACCTTGGGTCTTTGACTAGTCTCATCCCTTTTGTTGAGGATGCTTTGGGCCTTTGCACACCACCTCATCCCTTTTAAAGATGCCTTCACTACAACAAGCAAGCTTTTTACACCATTATTCCACAAAATTTCTACAATTTAAGAGAATTGTAGAATATTTGTAGATGCTCTATTGTAATTTTATTTTTCAATTTTTAGATATTGTGGATGTTCCACAATTTGATTTTAGTGGTTATAATTTGTAGAAAAATGATATCTCCAAACCTTCTTCATAGAAAATCCATATTAGAAATTTAAAATAAATTTTATCATAAAATTTTCTACCACAATTACTCATAAAAGAAATTTAAACAAGATTAATATGAAAATATATTTGTGTTGAAATTCCACATGGAATACTTTGAAAATGTCACATTGCCTAAAATTAATTTATTTTTACATATTTTAAAAAGACTCGTAGGAATTTTTATAAAAAAATTCAAAATATGAATTACTTAAAATATATTTTTATCATAACATATATAAAAAGGACTAATAAAAATTATAAATTTATTATAACAAAAATTTTCATTCTTACAAATTAAAAAAGTCTCCTATAACTAATTTAAAATTAGAATAGTGTGAAAAACCATATTTCTAAAACATTTTAAGTTGTGTATTTTTAGTTAAGTTTTTGGGTGTTTTAAAATAACTAACATAATATTATAAAAATATATAAATGTCACATTGCTTAGTATTTATAGGTTTTGTATAATTTAATATGAATATTATTAAATTTAATAATATTGTTAAATGCCACAATACTAGAAATATATACTTTATAATTTACTTGAAAATATTGATATACAATAAAAATATTATTTATATATTTCACCTATTCAAAATATTACATATCAAACTTCCATTTATGACATATTAAACAAAACCAATTTAGATGTATATATTGTGTAGAAGTGATATCTTATTAAAAATATAAATTTTGATGTATCTAAAAATCATTTAAAAATAAAATAAAATTTATCACAAAATTACTTAATTAATATAGGTGATATTTATTTATTTATTTTAACATTATTAACATTATATTACATGAGTGATAAAATTCCACATTATATACTTTGACAATGCAACTTTATTCAAAATTTAGATTTTTTGATATTTAAATAAATAATAACATTAAATTATATTTAAAAACTACATTATAATAATAATAATATAAAATTATATTTCTATTATAACATGGATTTTAAAAACTAATAAAAATTATTAAAGAGTCAAAAATTAATATTAAATAGTGTAGATTTGTTACATTATTTAACAAAATATATAATAGTATAGAAAAACAACATTTTTAAATTTTAGTATGGTTATTAATAAATTTTATATATTAAGGAAATGCCACGTTATTAAAAATATGCATATTATAAGTTCTTTTTACCACAAATATTCTACAAAATTTCTATTGAAATAATTATAGAATATATGTGGCATTTTTATGGTAATTCAAATTTTCTGTTTTATGTATTGTGAATGTTCCACAATTTAAATAAGTTTTTCATAATTTGTAGATAATTCACATCTACAATCATTTCTCATTAACGACAAAAAATATTTTCAAAAATAACATGTCTCAATTATATTTATATACAAAGAATATTTTTAAAAAATATATAATAAATATATTGAAACTTCACATTAAATAGTATCCACATAACACTACTAAAAATTTAATCTTTTACAATATTTTAATGAGTCTAAAAATTACAAGTAGAATATCTTGAAAATACAATAATTTGAATACGTTTTCGAGAGTTATATTTGGAAAAAAATGCAATTGTTTCATTAAAAAAAGAAAATAAATGCAATCTGTTACAAATCGTATGCAAAGGCTAGACTTTCGGGGAGATAAGTTTAAGTTTAAATAAAAATGTAACTAACAATTCCCAAAACCTGAATTGCATGTAAATTACTCATCCTCATCTCATTCACCACTTGTCAATATCTCACCCTCAATCACCATTTTCATGCATAATAATTAATTCAATATTTGACACTTCACCATGTAAAAAGATTCATAAGACTTTGTCTTGCATTATCATATACCTCTTAAGATTCAATACCACCGTTATCATCGCCTTTTTGAATTCGTGTTCCTGACTTCTCTCGAGAATCTCTCTTATTGGTTATTTTTAGAAGTTCACTTGCATGTTGAGCACCTGTACAAAACATTAGAAAATAAATCCAAATAAAGTTTGGCCTAGAGATGGGAGCCTAATATGAAATTCCACGAGAAAACGCTACTGGGAAGAACCTATATTATAAATTGTTTCGGTTAGCGATTTAGATATAGAGAACAAGATTGTTTACGAGACCATCTACGACCATCACAAAATGTGCGGCAGGCGAGTGATCCGAGTCCAATCATTCGTAGATGGAGTCAAGGTCGTATGTGTGTTCGAATGCCACAATCACGAGATCCCCATCGATCCAAATGAGATCGGGAACTTCAAGCGTTCAGATATACAAATATGATCTAAATTAAAAATTTAATAAGATACTAAATAAATAAATATATGCACCTCATAACACACGTTTAGGAAAAGTAGAGCCATGATTATTAACTTGATTAGTGAGATTAGGTTTTGATGACGATTAGAGAATTTTATATAGCCACCCAGATGATTTCAATTTTATTTCTCATGAGATAAAATGATTGCAATGGTATGAAAAATATGTGCAATCCAATGAATGAGATTCTACAGTTGAGGAATACCATTTACCAAGCCCACCAAAGTAATGAAAAAATGACAAAGTGACTAATGCTTTGTATAGAGAATTTGCATTTTGTGGAATTGGGGGTGTTTTACTATTTATTCAGCCCCTTTTAATGTTTTTCAGGCATTTAAATATTTACCGTGCAAGCCGCATCGATTATATGGAGGCCATTTCATATTTAGATTCAATTTTATTGCAGAAAACATAAAATTTGTTTCCTTTTGTAGGGTTAATCAGGGCGTCTAGAGAAGAGAAAGGCACGTTGTCATCCAATTCCTTTAAACAATGAGATAGCGGAATTTTGGATTCATGATACTTATTTTACATTTTTTTGTATTAACACGTCTTGATACTTTGATTTTCTACATGATTGCTTAAGAAGGTAGAAAGGGAAAAACTCAAAGTAGTATCTCTAGAAATATTTTGCATATGTCTTAGCTTCTATATACGAAAGCATATCATGGATTTTTAATGATAAGAGTTCATTATGTAGGGCCAGAAACTTGTGCCTCTTTAAGTGATCGAGATGATGTGCTCCCGCACGAAGCATCGTTGAAGGTTGGGGAACAATGTGCTCCTGGGTGACATGACCAAGAAGCTCTTCACATCACATGCACCGTGTACATTTTTTTAAGATGGTAACATCATGCATGGACTGCATATTAATAATGTCCATCATATTATTAATATGAGACTGTCATTGTGAATCTTGCTACCAGTAGTTGTGGAAATATTATGAATGTTATGGTCTTAATTTCTTCCATTGTCTAATCCTATTTCTCTCATCAAATTTTTGTTACAGTTTGAAGAATCGAATTCCATAAATGCCCTTCCAATTGGCAGGTTGGGGATGTATTTTGAGGTGTATGAGTGTATTTTGTTACACTCATGTCCAATGAATCAACACCTATATAACGACTCCATTCCAGAACATAGCTACACTTCCCTCCATAGCCACATGGTTCTTCAAATTCACCTTTTTAATTTAGAGGAATCTCAAGTTTGAAGGGAAGACTACTATTTAGACAAACATCGATGCAGACATTGGGGTGCTTTGAGTTCCCTCAAAGATGTTATTGGTGTTGAATCACCAGAAGACATCAAAGGCCACATGTATATTCTTTGTATATCCTACGAGAAAATGCAAGAGTGGTATAGAGTCTACAAGATTGTTCTTTGGTGAGGTGTTCCTCGCACACCTATTTTTGTGTTGTAGAGGCATGGAACATAGGTGTGAATACTTCTAGATGGACGGGAATAAACAAAATCTTGTAGTTATTATTTGTAAATTAACAAAAGAGTTCATGTTTATTAAATATATTTTATTTTATAGTAAAGTAAAATATATTTTATTTCGCTTTTATTTTATATATAAAGTAAATATGGTATTATGTATCTAATTAAGATACAATTTATTAATTTTAAATGAAAATAACAATAAATTTAGAATAAATTTAATGTTGTCTATGTTGTATAAATTGGAAAAGGTTAACTATATTATCTCTACAATTTTTTTGAAGATATTTTACAAATAAATATTGTGGCAATCAAATTGTAGCTTCCACCTACAAGTTTATTGTGGTATATTTAATTAGAAAAAATTGTTGAAAATGCCACAAATATAATATTGAAGAGGAATATAAAATTGTAAATTGTAGAATATTTACAAAAAGGAAATTTGTAGACAAACTACAATATACTAAAATTTGTTGAAAATTGACAAAAACAAAAATTGTAAAAAAATTACAAACATGAAACATTGTGGAGAATATACAATTTTAAAAATGTAGACGAACCATAAATTTCACAAAATGTGGTTTATCCATGATCTATCAAATTGTAAAAAAATTACAAAAACCTATCAAATAGTGGATGTTCTACAACTCCAATTCCACATTTAATATTTTGTAAATGTTTCATAACCACAAAAATATTGTTGAAAAATTGTGGCTAAAAACCTTATTTGTTGTAGTGCTTGTGCCTTTGCACTCGGAAAAAATTGATCTCTCACGGGCTCTTTGAGAACCTAACTTCTCCAATGGACCAATGATTGATTGGGAAATATATGAATTTTCAATGTGATAACATATTGTTGGAAGGAAATGTTACATTCTATAAAAAAAAAAAAATATCAAACATTGACATTCCTCCTAATCTAGTTTACAACTAAGGATAAACAATCACTTGACAATATAAATTATGTTAATATATCACATTTCAAAAATAACAATAAAGTGGTTAATGCAATAACTCAGGGACACAGAATGTATTTTCATCCTCCAAAAAATGACGACAAAAAGAAAAAGGAATGAAATGTTAAAAATATGTAAACTTGTGTCATTTTAGGAAGATATATATTTTGTGTTGATTTAGAGTGCATATCATTAGTTGCAAATTAGTTGGGAGATGATAATCTCGAACATTAAAAGGTTTGTGTGGTGCAAAACATTTACTTTGGCTGATTCTAAGCTTGGCGATGAAACCATGTGGAATCAAGAAATAAAAGGTAAGTAAGTAGGTAAGCTACTTACTTATATGCGAACGATGTACAATTGGAATATCTAATTGCACAAGTAATAGTTGAATTCCTTTGTAAAGGTATATTTACCAACTAAATTAAATGTTAGGTTAACATACATTAATAAGTGGAAATATAAATGTGCACACCATAATAAAAGTAAATAACAACATAAAACAAATTACACAGTGACACTGTATGTAACATGGAAAACCCGTAAATGGGTAAAAAACCATGGAAGAATAATCCACTATAGAGAAACATTTTACAACCCAGTCCAATAACTCCTCCCTCACTTCTACTCCATGTATTTACCCATAATCCAAATGATTCATGATTTAATGAATATGACCTACAATCATATTTAAATAACCCAAAGGGTTATGTCCATATTAAGTGACAGGGCACACCCGATTTAATAAATAGTTAGTTAATTAATAACTAACAAACCTAATCTAAAGTTTATATTTAAATAATAAGAATATAAACTATTCTATATTATTTAACTATAAACTAAACATTATGATGCACTTAATATTATAGTTCTAACACTCCCCCTTAATATTAAGTGGGGATCCATATGCCAACATTACCTATTTGTACAACAGATTTACAAATCCATAAACCCTAAAGGTTTAGGCTAGCACATGTACTTTTGAAGGAATTATAACACCTTCATCATGCTCAACTTACCTTTTGGTACAAAAGGATTTGGAATCCATAAATCAAACATATGATTTAGGCTAAGCATGATTTGTGAGACTACATCTCACCGTTTCTCGTGGAAATATTCTTATACCGCATCTCTAGGAGCCTTTTATAACACAAGGACCTCCTTTACAAACAGATGCACACTTTGGACTATATTTTTCCTAAAACTCTATCAATTTACATGTAAACTCTATCAGTTTACTTTAGATCATACAAGATCTTTTACAATGCTTTTAAACCAGAGTAGAAGTATAGAGGAGAAGGAGTCAACAATCATGGCCGACCATTAGGAGGTGACATTGCATGCACACTCCCCCTCAATGGAAACTTTAAAAGGCCAAGCATTGCACACACTTGCAGTATTTTACAACACACAATGGCTCGTAAACATAACTGCAATCTTAATCTTTAGTCCGTAGAACTGGAGATCTCTATCACCACAGAGAACCTTCTCTCGGATAACACATATATGAACTTCAATATGCTTCATTCTCTGATGTTGAACTGGATTCTTTATCAAGAGTAATACCACTCTACTACCACATAGAATAGGAATACTTCCTTCAACTTCCATGTGTATCTCTTCCAATACCACTTCAGCCATATGGCTTCTTCGTTGCTTCCATTATACTTCTCTACCTCAGTATAATAAATGGAGACTGTTGGTTGCTTTTAGTTGTTCCAAGTAATGGTTCTATACCAAAAAAACTTGAACACATATCCAATATATTTTATATCTATCACAACATCAACATGGTTAGAGTCACAATATCCATATAAGCATATAAATCATTATTAATTTCACTTTTAACCAACTGTAAAAGTTAAACACAAGTTGTAAAACAACTAATATAACAATATGCTTAACAACTAACCATGCTAGAATATGTTGAAAAAATTCAACATATTACTCTTGAAAATATATATTAGATGCAATCAGTATTGGACGTCTCCAATACAAATGCAAGGGCGTCCCCAAGTGTTATTTGATATGCATATAATAATATTTTAGTTTTGTATACTAAGAAATATCTTCATTATCTTATTGTAAGCCTTTACAAATGAGATAAGAATTGATAACATATCAGATAATCAAGTTATACAAGAATAATCATAGTATTCACTAAAAACATAATCCACTAACTATGAATACTTCTCATAGAGTTTGCTTCAAAATATGACATGTAAGCACCTTTCAATACATTCCATAAGCTTATATATGTCATAAATGATCAGTTTTTCATGCAAAAATATGAACACAATTCTATTTTTGAATAAACTATCAAAAAATGAAGCAAAATTTTAAAATACATATAATCTATTTTGTGTATGTTTTCAATTGTAGCTATTTTATATTATTTTTACTAACTCATCTGAGTTAAATATGGAAAAAAAAAAAACAACTCCTTTTTCCAACAGTTTAGAAAATATACTTTTTATTAAAAATAATTTATAAAGCTATTATATTAGCACTATGATTATTCTCATTATCATCATCATTATCTTGATTTTGATATGATTTATTCCATTTCTGATTTTTGAAATTTGACTTATTTTTAAATTTACAATCCTCTTTTTTATGTCCAAATTTCCCACAATTATGACATTTACCATCAAAACTGACTTTTAAGTTTCCTGGTTTCTTGTTTTTATTAGGAGTTTTAAAAGTTGATTTTTGATTCTTGTTAAACCTAGAAGGTTTACCTTTTTCTTTTGAGCAAGAAGTGCATGTGTGGCATTTTCTTTTGAATCAAAATTAGTCATAACCTACTCTTCCTGAACAAGGAGATTACTAAGGGTTTGAAAATTTGGAATGTCTTGTTCGGATTGATACTTTGAATTCAAAATTGAAATGAAATTTCTAAATTTTTCATGAATATTTAATTGGATAATAAAATAGAGCAATTTATCATGAATCAAATTACTGCCACATCCATCTAATTGTGACTTAATATTTTTTATTTTTGCTAAATAATTAATCACTTTTTCATCTCCCTTCATGGGAGTTGTCATAAGCTCTAAAACCAATTTAATAATTTTTGATAAACGCGTACCTTCGTGCATCGACTCCAATTGTGTCCAAGCTTCACTAGGACTCTCTAGATTTCCGATATGAAGCAAAAATCATCTTGTACGCTTCGCAAGATAATGGACATCGCCTCTTGTACTTTCTGTTGATATGTGGTGACGTTATCAACAGTTGCATGTCTTAGGTAGGAGCTCTCTCTGTTCCATTTACAACTGCCCACTTTGCGAGCCATGAATTCTGCTTTCAATCAAATTTTCCAAATGTTGTAGTTGTTTCCATTCAACATCTGAGATTTATCAATTGAAAATTGATTAGACCCCATTTGTGCGTAAGAAATGATTAACAAACAAGGATTAAAATAAGAGTTTGATAGAAAAATCCCCCATGTCAGTATTTTAATCCTCTTAATCGATCCCGATTACTTTTACATCACAAAAGAAGATCATGTATATAAAAGAATCTATACACGAAAAAATTAGAACTATATCAAAAATTTGAATTGAAATGTGAGAATTTTTTTAGTTTTCTAACAAAATGATGATGATGATCCAATCGTTATGTCATAAAAATATATCATTTCAAAAAAGAAACGATTATATTATTTGGCCATTTTTCTCAAAAAGAAATAACTTTACAATTAATTTATATTTTTGAAAAAATAAACAAAACAATATAATATATATTTTTAAAATAAAAAATAAAATTGGAGCTCTTGCTTCTTATTGGTTGGAATTTTTATCAACTCGACGAGTTTATCACGGAGCCAATTTAATCAATGTTAATTTATATCCACCAATGATATTAAGTCATGGAACTATATATTATACCCAACTATCACATTTCAATTTACAAGTTAAACCGAATCATATTAACCAATTGAGTCACATACACTACCAACTCACTCTCATATAAATTATACAACTATCTAATTAAACTAATTATTTTCTTAATTTAAAAACTAAAAAAATTAAATTATATTTAATTTTAAGAATAAGAAAATAATTTTAAATATATATATATATATATACCTACCCACGCGCTATTTACTAAGCTGTCTTTTAATATTTGGAGATCACCTCCTTTACAAACACTTAGAAAATTTTGCATTTAAAATTTTAAATGGTGACCACCAAATAAGGAAAAAAGGTTAGGAGGAGTAGTTAGAATAGGGCCGCCCCCATACCATACACAATGCCTAAGATACTACACTCATATAAACTTATATGGTATAAAAAGTGGTCTCAAATTTAAAAGGTAAGGAATTAACTTTATTTTCATGTATGTTTTAAAAAAATACATATATGTGCCACATTTTAATGTTTTATTATATGTGGTGTTAAAGTTATAAAAAAAGAAAAAAATCCCACATGGAGATGGGATTTTTATTTATTTTTAATAAAATCTAAATTTTAGAGTAAGTTATATTATATGTCATATAGGTTTTAGGATTAGGTTTTATAATATATAGTTTTCAATTTATATAAATTTTATAGTTTATATTTTTTATTTTTCTATTTTTATAAATTATGAAAATTATACAATTATTTGTATAGATTATAGATAAAAAAATTTCAAAAAAAATTTTCAAAAGTAAAATAGGGTTTTCCATTTCAAATTGTAAAAACAATATTACCAGGAGACAAAGGTTTTTACTCGACCAATGGAAAAATTCAAATGACCTATTTTCTCAAATCTTGTCTTCTATACCCTTGTTTTTCACTTGTAATTTTTTACTTGTTTTCTTGAATTCCTACATACCATATAAACTATATACAAATTTTTCAAAGATTTAAAAAACTTACCTTAGTTTCAGGGGGTTTGGTAATTCCCGTAATCCAAAGAATAATCCACTATAGAGAAACATTTTACAACTTCCTCACTTCTCACTTCTACTCCATGTATTTACCGTAATCCAAATGATTCACGTGATCTAATGAATATGACCTACAATCATATTTAAATAACCCGAAGGGTTATGTCCATATTAAGTGACGGGGCACACCCCAATTTAATAAATAGTTAGTTAATTAATAACTAACAAACCTAATCTAAAGTTTATATTTAAATAATAAGAATATAAACTATTCTATATTATTTAACTATAAACTAAACATTATGATGCACTTAATATTATAGTTTCAAGAGGTGGGCGACCACAACCTAATGTGGAATTTGTGGGGTTTGAACCTAAGGTAGTATATGTCGATAAGTGTACTTGGTGTAAGGAAGAAATGGACTTCGTAGCCTGGGGTTGCTCAAGAGTGGATTCGTGGTCTCCATGATGGAAATTATTCAACAAGTGGGAGATTGTTGGAATATGTGTATCATTCTTTCTATGCATGAATTGTTTGTGGTGGAACTATTTTTGTTTGGTCAACTCAAGTCTTTTGGGAAAAAAGGCTCATATTAAAAGTTTTACAAGTTCGGGGAGATTCTTTTTTGGACACTTGTTCCTCTATAGATGTTGTGTGAACAACATGCCATGGATGGTAAGAGAGCCTCACGCTGATTCCCATACCAATAATACCTTTAGTGGATGATCCAATGTCATAAGGAATGTTGTGAAATGGTTTGTACAAGATCATCTCACTCCAACATAAACTTTCATATGACATGGATTATTATAGGGACCTTTGAAGAAGTAATCATGTACATGGACAATTGCCTCCATTGTTCTTTATTTTACATTTTTACAGTTTGAATGTTTTTTATCGTATGTCCAAGAATGATAAAATTCAACAAGATAAAGAGTTTAAAATGAAGAAGGCCTTGTTCTATACGCATATATATTGAAGATAGAATTTTCAAGAGGAGCATTCACTTTTAGGAGACATGACAAAAAGTCCTTGTTATGTATCCTCCGAGATTTGGATTTCTCCTCACTTTGATACTTTCAAATAACAAAATAAATAAATATTTTAACTTGTACTAACACAATAAACATGCATTGTTATTTTATTTAATATACAAAGTACATATATACAAGAGTACACCTTTTCACCAAACTCGCTAGTTTATCTCTCCATGATTCTCTTAATCATTATTAATCATGAGTTTATTCAATATTGAGACCAAATATCTCACTTAAATCTATCTATGTGAGGTGTTGAAAGATCTCACTTATAATTTGTGAGCACATTCACATTTAACTAATCAACACACTCGGATATATTATGAATAACATAATGTATTCCCACATATTTACAACACATGGGAGTACTAACCATAAGATATATAACATCATTTAAATAATTTCAAATTAAAAGTACTTAAGAAAGCTTATATATAGATTCATCGTATGAGGATGTACATGGACAATTGCCTCCATTGGTCTTTATTTTACATTTTTACCTTGTATGTTTTTTTATCATATGTCCAATAATGATAAACTTCAATAAGAGAAAGAGTTTAAAATGAAGAAGGCCTTGTTACGTATGCATAGATGAAGATAGATTTTTCAAGAGGAGCATTCACATTTTAGGAGACATGACGAAGAATTCCTTGTTCTCGTATCCTCCGAGCTTTGGATTTCCCTCACTTTGATACTTGCAAATAACAAAATTAATATATCTTTTAACTAGTACTAATACAATAAATATGCATTGTTATTTTATTTAATATACAAAGTACATTTATAAAAAATTACACCTTGTCACCAAACCCCTAGTTTATCTCTCCATGATTCTCTTAATCATTATTAATCATGAGTTTGTTCAATGTTGAGACTAAATGTCTCACTTAAATCTATCTATGTGAGTTGTTGAAACATTTCACGTATAATTTGTGAGCACATTCACATTTAACTAATCAACACACTCAAATATATTATGACTAACATAATATATTCTCACATATTTATAACACATGTGAGTACTAACCATAAGATATCTAACATCCTTTAGATACTTTCATATTATAAGTACTTAAGAAAGCTTGTATATAGATTCATCGTATGAGGGAGATTCCACTCTCAAATTTGTAAAGGAAACACATAAGTTCAATGTTGATTTCTCCGTTGTTGTAGAATTGTGTCAATTCCTTTTGGCAAGTCTATGAAATAAAATAAAATAAAAATAACAATGGCATATGTTAACAATTTGCTAGTTCCTCTATTAAAAGGGGAAATCATTAACAAATACCAATCAAAATGGCATGGTTGCTTGAAATACATAAGGAATAAGGAATAATGGTAAATAAGTCAACAATAGAGATTGGAAACATTGATCGACAAGGATTGACATTGATTGCACTCTTAAGAGTGCTATCCCACACATACTTATATGTCTCGCCTACATTTCCAATCGAATATTACACAAGAAAGATGGATTCTAAATATGTACATCATAGGAAAGAAGATGATGCCTAAAACAATTCCAAAAGAACCCATAACATTTCCAATACATATAAATTGTCTAAAAACTAACTAATATCGAGTATTGAGTACCTTAGCATTTCTTGATTGATTGGAAAATATCGCTTAAGTTATCTTATGTCGGGCTTACTTTTTGTGCTAAAAGTCCTATTTTAGAACCCCATCAAATTTGAATTTTGGTTTGGGTTGGTAGATATGTAACTCCTTATAAATATTGACAGTTGACCCATTTATATAAATATGTAACTCCTAATAATAAGTTTGAAAAGACTCATATAAACTAATCTTTTCTAAAAAGAAAAGATATGTATAAAGTAAACTTTCCAAAAAAACATAACACACTAGAAAGTTACTTACATATCGTTAGCTATATGTGTGTATTATAAATATTAAAATCGTCACAAATGCATATAAATATGAATATAATATGTATCAATAATTATCAATAATATAAAGATGTGAATTGTTTGACATAATACCACAACATATTCTAAAGAATTATAATTACAAAAAGAGTAAATTGAACGTTAACATCCCTCCCAATGTATTTTGTAACCTATATGGAGAAGCCCCACAACAAATTTCATCTACTTTTTCAATTACTTTCATTTTCTATCCTAATAATTGTTTTCATTTTTTTCCAATGATGTGCAAGTCTACTTTTTCATTATGGGTATTTGTAATGCATTTTCTTGTTAATGTAAGATTGTAGACAACTTATAATGGAAATCATAGTAGAAAGGAAGAAGTGCAAGACATTCAATTTGAAAGTTTCACTCCGTAGGAAAACCATCAAGGAGAAAGGAATGGTGGAGAGGCATTAGAGGAAAGTTAGAAGGAGGTTTGCATGAGAACATATGAAACATAGAACACAAATTCAAACATGAATGATGCGCTGATCTTTTTAAATACTTTTCTATACTAAATATTAAATTTTACTGACAATCTCATTTAAACTATCACGAAACATGTTAATGCTATTTATTTAGGAATACTTATTAAAATATAGACATGTTTTATGTGATTCATGTTAGATGGTTTATTGTCACATTTTCAAAGGATATCTTTATTCTTCCTTTGCCTTTATTCTTTCTCTACTTCTGGTAATAATTTCCATTCTTTAAAAGATATGAATTTTCAAGGTGGCAACATATTGTTTGACGAAAATGTTATATCCTATAAAAAAATTAAAATATCAAACATATGACATGCCTACTTTATCTACTTTACAACTAAGAATAAACGGTCACTTCACAGTATTAAATTATTTTAATATAACACATTTTTAAAAATTAAAATTGAAGTGGTTAATTGCAATAACTCAGGGACACGGGAGTGTAGTTTCATCCTCTAAAGAAAAAGGACGAGAAAAGGAAAAGGAATGAAATTATGTCGAAATCATTGGAGTGAAAAGACATATTTTGTGTTGAGGAGAGGTGCATATCATTAGTTGTAAATTAGTCGGGAGATGATAATCTCGAACATTAAAAGGTTTGTGTGGTGTAAAACATTCCTTTGGCGATGAAACAAACGGTGAGCTAATTTACCTACTCACACGGACAATGTAAATGTCAAATCATCGGCAGAGAGATATTTTGAGCTAAAGATTCCAATAACAGCTAATCACACAGCATGCAAGTGGAAGCAGTAATTTGTCGGATGTCAATGCCAGTTTTTGTTTTAACGTTTGGGATATTTGTAGATATTTACTAGCAATTGTACATGAATTGCAATTTACATTGGAGAGGATAATAATGTTAAGTTTCTTGAGGCACACAGGTACCACTTACAAATTTTCTCACGTGTTGGATAGAAAAAGGGTCATTCTCGAAGACATTAAGGTTTTTAATTTCAAATGATGCCAATTTTAGTGTAATTTCAGTTACAATTTGTGGTGAAATATATGCTATCTTAAATTGTTTTAAGTTCATATTATGGGCAGGAGGGAGAAATATAGTACAACTACAACATCTGGAAAAAGAAAACAATTCTTATTATGCTTTGGTGAATGTCCACGACCTGTTTTGAAGCTCCTTTTTTCTCACAGGATGTGAGCATGCTAGAAAAAGATTGGACACATGTTGGTTGCATTAGGTGAAACAATGTCAATATTTGACTAACATTGAACATTTCACATGCCATGTTTGAATCTCCCATTGTGAAATGTGTCACTCGCTATTATAAATCATTCAGACTCACCTTGGTTCCATAGTCACCCTCCTCGCCCATGAACTAACATTTATGAGCTTGGCATAAGATTTAACATCGAATTACATTCACATTTCTGACCAAATCAAGTTTGTTATTAAGGAATGGTGTAGACAACTCCCAATCTCAAACAGACTCTCTTAGCTCTGCATTTTCTAAAATACCAGACGAGGAAAAACCCTGCACCAACACCTATTGTTGCCATCAAACATCAAATATACTTAAGTAAAACATGCATACAAAGTTGAGATGCATAAGAAAGTCCTTGAATATATCTATCTCAATGGCAATATGTTATTTGGATTGATCTCGAACAACATAGGGTAACTCGGCAATCTCGATAACACTCAATTTGAGCATGAACCGTGCCTTTTCCAGTTTCTATGGAAGGATACCTCCAGAAATTGGACAATGTGCACTTCTTGAGGATCTTCATCTGTGTTGTAACAATCTTTAAATACTCCAAATGCACTTATATGAAATTAGCAGAGATGCCCTTTAGAAGTTTGAACTTGACCTCCAAAATCAATTCCTTTTTAGATTTTTTTTGTGAACGCATTAACAGGCCTGTGCCTCCCGAAATCGGAGGAATGTAAGTTTTAATACCTATGTGCTATAGATCTCTTTGTAAATAAGCTCTATGGAGCATCCCCACCCAAATTACAGGCTTAGTAGGCGTGTAGTACTGAATCTCTCTCACAATCATCTAGTTGGCGTCCTTCCATCAAAGAATCGGGCATAAACTTTCAATCCTCGTGTCTTTGGATTTATCTCACAATAATATTACAGGGCGGTTTCTCCCTCCATCTCCAAGCTTGAAATGCTTGAACTCTTAGATGTTTCCTATAATAATTTCACAAGGTCAAATCCCATGTTCAGGTGTCTTCAAGAAGATCAACAGATCATCTTTTTCGAAATCCAGGACTATGTGGTAATTGTTCATTTCACATGGGTTTGGTAGCATGTTCAATGCCTATGAACAAGCACCACAATTTCTGACAAAGAAGAAGATGAAGACAATTTTAATTTCCGCACTCGTTGGTGTATTTGCAGCATTTTGTTTTACTATCTTGGGGTTTTTGATAATATACACCGCATTCGCTAAAAATTGCACTTCTTATCTCAATCCACTTTTGTAGAAACAACAGGGGATTTGAAGATCTCGATGGAAGAATTGAAAAGAGCGACCGAGACTTCAGCCACCGTAGTTTAATCTGTAGTTTAATAGGTGCCGGTAGCTATGGTTGTGTTTACAGGGCTTTTATCCGGTGGTGACAAAATTGGTAATTGTTCGGTAAAGGTGTTCACGAATTCGAACTCTAATGCACTTTTGGGGTTTTTGATAAGAGAAGCTTCCTCAAAGAATGCAAGAATCTAGGGAAAGTCCGACATCATGGGCTTTTAATCTGGTAAAGATTTCAACTTCATGCGTAACACCAGAGGTCAAAGCAAAGGTTTTGTTATTCATGGCAAACAAAATCTTGATCAACATTATGCCGCTCGGAAAGAGCCTCCTGGAAATTTGATGTTTTCCAACAAGGCTTTCTTCATAGAGAACACCTCTGGTGAATTAGAAGAAATTTGTAAGATAGGATTTGGCCTACCTTTTTCCAACATTCGCTATTCTTTTCTTCCACTTGTGGAACATGGGATAATTGAACAACAACATCGAGCGAAGAAGTCAAACAATTTGCGAATGAGGTGGTTGAAGAAGGAGCTCTACACGAAGGAATTCATATAATTGATCTTAAAGTTCTAATATGATGAGTAAGAAACCAAGTCAACTAGAGGATGGAAGCATCAAACATTGCAAATGTAAAATGTCAAGACTAGAATCCATCCACAAAGTGGAATTTAATTATGTTGTATGAGATCGAGTAACAATGATCACTTGCAAAAGGCTACATGAGATGATAAGGAATTGGTCATCACTTTTTTTGTTTTTGATATTTTTAGTTTGTTTTGTGTGGTATTAAAAATAAGAACAAAAGTGCATTTATGTTCACATGTAATAAGTGAGTAATTCCTATATAATCACCTAATGGAAAAATCTAGTGGGAAATCTAATTCATGGTTTAGATGAGTTCCTAGTAGTGCATGGTTGATAAGAAGTTGATGAGTTCCTTCTCTACCTTCAATTCGAGTTGTGGACCAAGCTCGTGATAAAACCTTGAACATAGGACCCTTAGTCTTATGCTTATTTTAACATTATTATTGTAATAGATGCTACAAACGTATATGCTTTGTAAGTTGTCCCTTGAGCTATTAAGAATAATCCCACATGCATGGGTAGTAGTAGTTTCTAGAATAGAACTAGTATATTAGGGAGTTCTTAGGCCTAAGGAAGGCATCCACAAATACTTTCTCAAAGGTGGTTTCTCCCATGAAGTGGCATGGATTCTAGTAATGTGATTTCAGTATTTCCATTCAATAAACTATTTTGTACCACATTGTGTTATTTGGCTTAATCTCCCATAGTAGTTCACTACATTTGGTATCAAAGCTCTTTACGTGATTGATTTAGCTACAACATTTTTTTTTCCAAATATCATGGAATTATAAACGAAAGGTGTACGGAGTTTGTATCTTGTTTTGCAATCTCAAAACCCTAACTTGTTTTCCCGACTTGTTCCCCTAACTTATTTCCCAACTTGATTCCCCAATTTGTTTTCCCAATTATTTCTCCAACCCGTTTTCCCGACTTGTTTCCTCGACTTGCTTCCCCGACATGTTTTCCCAACTTGTTTCTTGACTTGCTTCCCGACTTGTTTTCCCAACTTGTTTTCTTGACTTGTTTCCCGACTTGTTTTCCTAACATGTTTCCTTGACTTGCTTTTTAAACATTTTTCCCGACTCGACAACTCAATTCTAAAATAAGTACAAAATTATATTTTCCTACTTGTTTAGAGCCCTTGCCACTCTAAGTTTCAGGTTGTGGATAACATTCGACATCAACTTATTTTTCTAGAAACTGCTATTTTTAGCTACTCACCCGACATACTCTCAAGAAAACATTTTGGGGTCCTTAGAGCACTTCCAATAGGGCACACACGACTACGAGAAGCCGTGCAAGAAAATATTTTCTCGAGGAGAAAATGTTGATGGATTCAGAATCCAACATGAGAGTTTGTTGGTTAACTACTACTAAGTATATTTAGTGTAGTTATGTTTATTTTTATTAATATAAAATTGTGAAATAGTTTTAGATAAAAATAGGAAAATTCATGCTATGCATGCTTTAAAATTAGATTTGATTATTATTTAAAATAGTAGTGGTCAACTATTTTTGGGAAAATATGTGCCTATGTAAATCTAGAAATACATGTGATGGGTGAAAATTTTTAAGAGGAGTTGGAAAGTTTGTGTTTCACTAAGCTTCTCTTGGGTTGTTTATGACAAGTTGATTATGGATGTAAGTTATTTGATTTTTCATATTTATGAATATTGAATTTTCTATTTTAAAGTCTTCAGAGTTTGGAAAGAAGGAAATATATAAGCTACGATTTCCTGCTTTGTGCCAAGACTAGAGGAATTCTTATCATGGTACTGGGAATTTTGGGCTAGCTAATCCTTGTAGAACGGCCTACACTCAGATTACTCGCTCCGCAAGGGCGGCTAGCTGACCCACAAATTACGAATTTCCATGGTGGATTGCTTCTTTCTGTTATTTCACCATTCAAGTCAATTAAGTGATGCAAATTCTATTTCTGATATCAAAGCATGTGCAAATAGGGGCGATTTAAGCGCATAGTTAATCTTAGGCACCATAAGAGATTTCATGCAAGAATCTCAAAGTACTCAGATAAGAATGGAAATTGTGCAGTTATTTGAAAACTCAGGGCGTGCATATGTTGCCTCACTCTTGACAGAGAGCTACTACTCGAGGGAAATTCAATGATAGTTTCAACACAAGTCGTCAATATAAGATGCCTAAAATGGTAGACGTGTTGATGCGCTCTCAAACAATGTTACTGCCAGCTTAAGCTGTTATGTCAAGGACATTTCTCCCAAGTCTTTTCCATTGCCAAAATCAAGATCCTCTCACTAAGAAATATGACATTCCACCCTTGGAAGTGGAACCATATGCTTGCGCTTACGATTTTGTGACAACACCAGATTCAACTTCTAGATTTAGTGCTTTTGATCACCATGGCTTCACTGCTTTTGAATCTCAATTCCTTTTTCTACCCTTTAGGTTCTATAGACAATATTTGAATTTTTAAGATGATTTTATCTTTATTTTATTTTGTTCTTTCATTACGAGGAAACAAGCATGGAGTTTATGTGGGTTTGTTGTGAAGAATTTAAGGATATCTTTAAGTGTTGTTTAGTCGCTTGGCCTTTAAGAGTTTATATGCTCTCTCTTGGATGTTCGTATCATGTAACTTTTATTCTTTATATGTTTCGAGAAAAATAGGTTCTTGGCCTATCTATCACGAGGTTCGCATGGTCCTAGCCAAAATGGAACCTATGGCCTATTTTTGCTAATAAATAATTTTGGGGGGACCACCGCACATGTTTGCAGCACTATTTAGCATAACATTTGGGAAAGGTTAAATTTATATTTGACTTCCTAACGTATGTGAGACTTAGGTGAATAGAGAAAATATAGCAAGTATTTTCTTAGATCCTTATTATGCCAATGAGAGTTCAATTTGCATTTCCATTAAGCTTTCATTCATATCCTTATAATGACAATGGTTTTGTTAATAAATTTAATCTCACTAGATGGATTATGGGGATCTCCAACAGATCATGTTTGGTACTACTTTTTTTTGTTGTTTCTATCATCAACACATACAAATGTGGTTCAAATATAACCTATTGCTTTATAATCAGGGAAGTATCACCTCAGGGGATACTTATTTCTATTAGTCTAGTTGTAAAATTTTAGCTTTGATTGATGTTTAAGTATAGTTTGACTCTTGCAATGATTTTCCAAAATGTCTTAAAGAGATGTCATCTCATGGAATGCAATGATTTCAATACACAAGGCTACATGAGAACTATTTGATAAAATGTTTTTTGCAAAAATGTGGTCTCATGGATTTTGTTATGATGGAAAGGTATGCACAAAATGGGTTTGTTGAAAAGGCCTTGGAAACTGTTGTCACTCAAAATTGCACCCTAGATATGATCATGGAAGATCAAAATTTTGGGCCAACATGGGACTGTCTCCAAGTGTGGGACTTGCAAATTGAGACAGACCTCCAAAGAAGGTTGGTTCCTCTACCTATCCTAATGTTAAAACTACTCCTACAGCTGAAATCAAAACTATCTAAGCCTAATCTAAGCATTCACAGGGACCAGGGAGAGAGAGATGCATGGAAATGAAATCCTAAGCTATGAAAGAGGTGATAGCACCAAGAAAAGGGGGATCAATCTCCATGAGGGAGAAATGAGAAGGAAATGAAGGAAGGAGAGGGTAGACAAGTGTGCCATAGACCCAAAACAAGCAAATCCACTCATTCCACACATTACAAAACACAAAGAAAAGGAAAACTCTGTAAGTATAACTCATACACAACATAAAATGAGAGAACAAAGAGGTAAGAGACATAACCAAATGTAAGCAAAGGGAAGAGAAGAGCCACAATGTCTAGATTTAATTGCTCCATAGTATACACAGTTACATCCATTTGGGAGGCATTAAGGGCATTGCAAGCTCCAAAACACAGTCTGCAACTCAAATTTGTTTGGGACACCATTTTGGCATGGTGCCTTTGCAAAAATGGAGAAGGATACATTACAATAAAAATGAGTTGCATATATAAGAAGAAGAAGAGGGAGAGAGAAAATTTGAAATTAAGAAGACCACCCACTTCTTCAACCACCAAGGACCAATTAACATTCAAGTTTGCAAACCCAACATGGGCATCATCAAATTTTGTAAATCCCATACTGAAAACAACCACAAGTACTCTTTTTCATTTTATCCTAAAATTAAACTTTTTTGCAACCCAAAAATGCATTTATCATGTAGTACTCTTCAAGACCTTTCCAATGATATAAATTTTGTCTCATTTGGTGACCTGGATCAAAATTTATGAGCATTTGAAGATGGTATGTTGATCCACGCATGTGATTGTGAAGCTGCAAAACCTGAACATGTAAAGCATCTCCCAAACCCCAAACTGAAAGCTACAAAATACAATTCTACATAACTACAAATTGGGAACGTGCAAACATGCAAACTATAAACATACGAAAAATCTCCTAAAATCAAACTGCAAAACTACATAATTGCAAACTACGAACGTGTCAAACAACTCCCAAACCCTAAAACTATAAAACTATAAAATACCCTCAAACACCCCAAAAATGCAAAATATGCAAATTTTGAAGGATTTTTCAGTTATTTGGGAAAAGGTGGATTTTTGGATCAAGTGAAGACAATTTTGAAGATTCCCAAGTGCTTAAAATATGTAAAAATCAAAATATGAAGCATTCAAGTGGAAATCAATACTAGTTTCCCAAAATGAAGTGTGAACTCATTTTGGTCGATAAAAACTCAAGCAAATCCAATTAAGTGTAAACCTAGAATCCATAATCATGTCTAACCTATGCCAAAATGGGAGCTTTACAATATGGTATGGACGATAAAAAAATCAATTAAACAATAACCCCACATGGGTTTGGTGGCTTGCCCACAATAACATATAAAATCCAATATATTGTGATCCTTATGCTAATAGGGGTGATACTACAATGGAAGTGGCCCTTTGGTTTCAAATCATTCAATCTTTTCAATTTGTCTCTTTACACATGCCTTACTACCTAAGTTGGATATGCCTCTTCAATACATCTTGGAATTGCTTCTATGATTTTGAAAATCCTTGTATTTTACTATCGATGTAACCATTGCACCCCCTTTAGGTGCAAGTTCTAGTTAATAGATAAGATTGAAATAGAGATGGATGACATAAACATTCAAACCCACTTTTGGCATAGTAAAATTTATATAACAAGAGTCATGTAACTAATCGCGTTCCTCTCATAAATACTATTACATGTGGCATTTGTTTTTTAATTAAATTTTAATTATTACAAGTTGTAAGTCACTTGTGAAGTTAGAGTTGATTGGATTCCCCATGAATGGAAATAGATGAAACATGGGGAAGTCATGAGATACTTTGGCATCCCTTTGGTGTTGGAGTAACTCTTTGTTAGACGTTAGATTGGTTTCTTCACAAATTCAATAAAAATATTGATCATCATGTGAGGTTAAATTTTTGATTTTAGTTGGGCATATTCAAATTGTTAATAGTATCTTCTTGGCTACTCATGTGCATTCTCCTTCTTAATGGATGCCTTCCAAAACTAGATATCTTAAGTTGATTCAAAAGGTCAAATGTTTCCTTTGGATAAATTGGATCATCGAAAGATGCAACAATGGTCTATTGGAATCTCTGTACACAACACAAACATAAGGGTGCATTGGGTATCATAGAACCTTGGACCCAAGGTAAATGTATTATCTACAAATGGATACTTAGGGATATTTTTAGAAATTTGGCTTGAAAATTTCTCCTTAGACACAAAATTTTGATTGCAAATAACCAAGGAAAATACGAGTATATTCATCTACATGATAAAATGATAAATGCTAAAGTTTTCAAAATCAAAGGTTCTCCACCAATGATCAACTTGCAGAAAATATTGGTAAGAAACTTATCATCTAATCAACTAGAAAAACTCTTCTCTAAGGCAAGGGATAAGTTTCCTTAACTCCTCAATTTGGTGGAACCTTTTAATCACCGTTAATGACTATCATTTGGCTCTTATGAATACTATCCAAGGGTCAAAACTACTTAATAAATTAATTAGTACTTTCAAGGACCTTTGAAGTTCTCTCACGATGTAATGATTACCTTGGTAAGCTATTAATATTTTTTTATACATACATGATATAATACGAGTTCACAAACATAAGGGATTGAGTGCACTTAGCTAATTACATATGATTCTCGATTGATCTCTGATTTGAATGATGGAACCGATTTAACAAAAATAGAATTTTATGTTAAACCCTAATTGCAGAGTCACGTATGATAAAAAATACTAAAATACATATTTGACACAAGCAATAAGATAATAAAATATGAAACCCTAAGTGCAAGAGAGAGAGAGAGAAATGGACTTAGTTGATTTACGCATTGTCCGGGACTAGTTCCGAGTTGGGAAAACCACTTTGAAAAGGGGATGACTTGTGTTATCAATGCTCAGAATAAATTTTGTAGGTCATGAAGTAGGATGGGTAGGGGCGCTGGTGCTTTGCACCTTATTGGGCTCTGTGACAACAAAATGGTCAAAACTTGATCTTCACAGATCACACAAGTGTCACAAATAGTCTCTCATCTCCATTATGTTGCACTTTGATCGCCAAGGTACTGTAACTGCAAGATAAAAATTCACCCTGCAAAACCCCTAAAACCACATCAAATCCAAAAAGAAAGATACAATATGGGGAGTCGAACTGACCCCGATGGTCACTCGACAGAGTGAAATTACAACCGAGCATTGCACTACATCTCAGACTCCATGTAGTTCTTGTGAGTGTGTGAAAGAATCGTGCCCTAAGATGCCCTTGTGCAAGCACACTTGATAATGGGCTAGCTAGATGTAGCAATGTAGATAGAGGTGTGGATGGAAAAATGAGCTTCCTTCCTATGAAGTGTATACAAAAATGTAGTCCATTGTCCCTTTGATTGAATGCCAAATGAATGCTTTGAAGTGCTTTAGGTTCCTTTTGAGTGCAATCTTAGGTGATAGTAATGATGCTTAGAGCTTGGTTCTTTATTTTGGTCACATAAATATGTATTTATATGATTCCCTTGTTTGAATTTTGTAATTAACAACTGGAAGGATGACACATAAGAAAATAAGATTCATAAAAGATAAAAGAGTCCCAAAAGAGTGAGTAATGTAGAAAGAGGTCGAGGGCACCTGTAAGGGATGAGGGCACCCGAGCGCCGGTGTCCTAGGCTAGGAGTCAGTGTCTCGAAGTCATAAAAGATAGGCAAGTAAAGTTCACTAGGTGTAGGGTGTGAAAGACCAGATAGACAACAAGAAACAAAGACAAAAGGCCAAAGACAATCGTCAATTACTAGTTTTCTTGCTTAGGAATCATATGAATGCTAGTATGTGTTTATAGACCTATAAATGTACCCAAGTGCATAATTTTGTGTCTACATTTTCCCCACTTTATGTTGTTGAGTGAATACTTGATAACATAAAGTAGATAAGAGATGCATACCTGATAACCATGTAGAATGTGATGGCGATAACATGTTGAAGAGACAAGTGAAGCGTGGAAGCTAAGAAAGGAAAGTGACCCTAAGGGTGTATGTGTATGTGTTGTACCATGTCATACATGTTGTTGTAGCTTGTTGAAGGTTGTTTCTTGTTGTGTATTAAGGATGTACCTACAAAATAAGAACAAAGAAGTAGTCAAAGATGTGTATATGAAAAATTTACATAAGTATGTAAAGCATGTAAAAGTATGTAAAAGCAAAGTAAATGGAAAGTGTGCACCTAATTTGTGAAGAGTGAAAATGATAGAAAATGTCCTAAAATGTTGTAGATGAGCAAGTTTTTTTGGGAAATCTCATGCTAGAGAGAAAGTGTTGGGGAGAGAGGTCTAGTGTTACTCTCCTTCTATGACTCTTCCCTGATTATACACCACTACAGATTGTGTGATCCTATTTTTTCCCTATTTTCCATGATTTGTTCTTAATGTATTGTTTATTCCAATTGAAAAGGAGATAGAATGCATTCTACTTGCTGGAGGATTGTGCCTATACTATGAATCTACTTTGTAAACTAGTGTGAACTATGATAATATGAGAAGATTGATGTGTGTTTCCTCAAACATTAGCACCTAGGGAGGATATAGGCACCCAGCGCTCCCGTCTCGATCCCCGGCGCCGGTGTCCGTGTTGTGTTGAGGACCCAATTTATATTCTAGGTCGCTTTGTGACTATATGACTACTATGTTATTATGTAGGCTTATGTTGTAGCTTTGAGTCTGTTATATGGGGTGATTGATTCACCCAATGTATGCCCCATCGCTTTGGGGTGCATGTGATGTCACTACGAGTATGCGGCCAAAATGAGAGGCCATGATGCTAAATCGAGCTATATCCCTACGGGGGGAGGGAATGTGCATGGTGTAAACCAAGGCATGTGTAAACAATAGGGATAATAAGATGTGTTAGTAGAAAAATAATGTAAACAACAAATGTGCATACAAGATGGACTGCGAAAATTGGGTTTCAAACATGGTACATCGCTCATGATGTCACAAGAAAATCAGGGCCAAAGCGGCCAAAAGAATACAAGCAATGATCAAACAAGACATAGGGCATAGCCCGCAAACAATAGCATACAAGTAGAAAACAATGACAAGTAAGATGTAATAGAAAACCATGGTGACAAATAGTTCTTGAAAGGAAAATGTTACACATGAGGCACCCATTAGCATGTTAGAAACATAAAATAGTATGTTAAAACATCTATGTATCAATGGAACAAGTATTTTTCTAGTAATAATAAGAAGTAGTATAAATGAAACAATAACACTTGTAATGTGTGAGAAAGTAGATGCCCCTAGAGCCTCGGTGGGATTGGTAAGAGGTATAGTGCCAAGCATTGTTGAAACTTGTGAAGATATATAAGAAGTCTGCATTCACAACTAGAGAACAAGTGAATGCACATGTGCATATAGAAAATAATATTACATACTAAGTATCCTTATAGCATGGGAAACAAAGTGTACATGTAAGTATAAGAAAGAAATAATAAATGCAACCAAGATATGTAATATGCAAGCAGGTATGAGTGAGATGGAATGGTATGCAATGTGTGAATGTGATAGAGCAACATGCCCCCAAATGGGATGTGTATGAGATGAGGTTAATTTATAAATCCCCCTTAGCGTGAAGAGTGAATGTGGTGAGGTTCATTTGGGACAAAAGAAGAAGAACATATGCGTATACCGCTAGAAATAATCATGTCCACCACTTTTTTAGTCTACTTGCATGACTAGGTTGCAATGTTGGAATGCAAGTGTTGAAAGTGTGAATGGTATGTCTTCATGTTCTAGTAGGCCCTTTTTCTCAAACCCATATTGAGACTAATTATCATTGTAGTTAGGTGATATCATCATTATATTCCTTTGATTTTTTACGCTGCCCACATTATAGCCATACAATTGTGATACTTACGTCTTGTTTCCATTGTGAAACTTGGTCTAAGTCTCTAAATTATATTGTTATGTTGCTCACACGCATAATAACTTCTTGATATACTTAGGCTTAGTTTTTTATCTTAAACATTGCCTTGAGTTTTTGTGAGTGTTGAGGTTACGTTGTTCGCATCGCTATAACACCATTTTGATACTAAAAATCTTGCTTTCATCATAAAGCTTGGTTTACGTGTCCAAATAGTGTTGTTACATTGCTCGCATTGCTAACTTCCATTTTCAAAGACTTAGACTTTGTTTGTATCCAAAACTAGTTTTATTATACCTTGTTGGAGGATCACATTAGCACTTTCTTATCATTTAGGTCTTGTTTATTTCAAACTTGGCCTAAGTGGTGATATTCTGTTATCGCTATTTGATTTAAACTTACTTTGAAAACTGTATCCAAAACTCCCCTAGTTATTTGGACAACTTACATTCCATTATGGCTCTAAGGATCTACATTGCAACTTACGCGCACTTCATTTGCTCCTTTGGCACATTCCCTTGGTTGCATATTCTTACGTGCTCCTCCTTTCCTTCACCTTTTCTTTTCATTTTCCTCTTTGTTCCATTTTTCCTTGCACGGACTCCTCGCTCATTCACCTTCTTCCTAGTAGTTCATGCATCCTTCATGTGCGTCTTGGTCCTACTTCCAAAAATTAGAGAAGTCCTAGCCATTATATGTGTGTCCCCATCCTTGCTTCCACACATCATTTTGTAATTATTTCACCTCTACCATACATTTCTCCCTCAAGTATTCCTCCCATTTCTCCCACGCACCTTAACCTTTTCACGCGCCCTTCCCTTTGTTTTCCTTTCATGCCTTCCTTTTTTGTGTGCATGCCTTTGCGCCTTCTTATGCACCCTTCTACACCACATGGCATATGACAGACATCAATGTGCTACACACAACCAATCAAAGTGTGCCAACTAGGCATCGAATTCTTGCGACAAACGAAAGTGTGACACATGGTAGAGACGAAAAATAGTTTTATAGTTGGCCGATCTTTCAAATCAATCAACGTGCACCACGTGCTCATGCGTGGTCTATTTGCACCGTGAACTTATGAAATCCATAACTTCTGCTACAGAGCTCGACACATGTGTGCCCAATCTCAATTAAAAGTTACCGACGTGGGCTACAATCTAGACTATACAAGTTCAAATTTCGGTGGGATTGGATAGGTGTGAAGTGAAAACACATTTCATGTCATTAATACATGATCTGATTGCTCCAACCACCCGATTTGATTCAGATATCACCCTTTTTCTTCTCCCACACACCAAACAGACTTGGAGAAGAGCATTTTATAGATTTACAAGTTGATTTGTAGGAATTGAATGCTTGCTATTAGTGGTTGTGATTCAAATCTGATTTTTCCCTCTTTCTCTCCTCTTCTTCTCTCACCAATTCATCTATAAATGTAAGAGCATGGATCATTGTAAAGGGTTGACATTTTAGATCCTCTAGCATTTTCTAAGGATTCTATATCTTTGTATTTTGAGTTTCAGACCTCTAGATTTGGTTCTTGCATGTGGATATCGACCTTCATACGCCTATCAGTAATCAACTGTGGCATTTTTAAAGTAATAGAAACATTTTTTGTGGCTATTTTTTTCCTTAACGTGTTTGTATCCTTCTTTCTTGCCTTTCATTTGTATTGTGTGCTTGTTGTGTCATTCTAAATGCCTTACAATTCCTTTTTCTTGTTGTGTCTCATGGAATTGATCGCATGAATGCATTCTAGTTTTTGTATGCGTGTGCCTAGCTTCCTTTTATGCTTTCTCACTCACTTCAAATTAAAATAGATAGTATTCATCCCATGTTTTTTTGTGCTATCGCTCCTTAGTTTTATTTTTCCATTTATTTTTATCCTTCTATCCCTGGTCCCTTGGCATTGTTATCTTAGGTTTCACTTTCAATATTAGGAGTAACAATAGTAATAGACATAAGTAGAGGAACCGGCCTTCCCAGGATGTCCTCCTCAAGCGCACAAGGTCCCACAACTTAGAGACATTCCCATGGTTGACTTAAATGACTTAGTTCCTATGGATCTCGAGATATGAGTCCAAGTTTAAACGACCAACGTAAACCATAGGGAGTAAACTTTTGTTATGATTGGATTTGAGTTTTGTACATCGTATTGTCCTAGAATTTTTCATCACATATTACTTTGTTAGGGTAGATCATTCTTTATTCTTTGGTATCCTTGGGTTCATATTGACCTATTGGATTCATGACTATTTGATAGTCACCATTCTTTATAGTGACTTAGTGTCGTTACGCTGCAAAAATTTACCTAGGGTCCCTTTTAATAAACCTTAGTAAAATCTTTCGCGTTATGCCCCCTATTACAAGAATGGGGTATCGTAAGTTAGGAAATGAGCCCTTTGGAAGTGACAACCCACTTTTGGAGGATAATGTCATGATTGATCATAGTAGGGGTGAGGAGAATTCTCCTCATGTGTGGACATGGAATGACATCCCCCCACTTTGATTACTTGTTTCAAAACAAACATGAGGTCCTTTTACATGTCATAGAATTAGGATCCCGATTACCTTCTACAATAGACCCTTCTCTCATCATGTCTCGCATGGTTCACAGAGAAGAAAAATACAGTACCTTCCTCATTGCTATATTAACAAAATATTAAACCAAGTTCATGCCTCTACTTCTGGACGACAGAATGATGAGGAGATACCTTTTGAAAATGATGGAGACTATCATATACCTATTGTTAGAGTACATTGTGAAGACCACGAGGAACATGCTCATCATGAGAAACCTCCTCCACATGAAGATCATAATGAAGTACCCACTTGAGAAGTAACCTTATAACAATAGGTGTAAGCCCTTACTCGCCAATTGGAAGTTTAGCCTCACACATAAACAAGGAAAAACCAAAACCTTTAAAACAAGCCATACCAAAGGCTTCATACCATGAGTTCCCAACAAATACTCCTCGTTGAGAGACACAAAAATACCCCTATGAGGAATTTTTTATAGAGAATAAGGGTGGGAATACACCTAGATTTAACCCTTCGTACAGGCCTACGCCACCCACACAAGACCAACTCTTCAATCAAGAGTGGTCCACCATGAAGAATGCCCTTCTAGCGTTGCAAGAAGGAAAAACTGGTAACAACAAAAAGTACTAGTTCGATGAATTGTGCCCTTATCCATTTGATAGAGCCATGTTACAAGTACCTTTCCCATGAAATTTTGATTGTCCAAAGTTTGATAAATATAAGGAAAAGGTGACCCCGAGATCATATCAAATATTTTTATATGGCATGTCAAGAGGTCGCATATAGTGACAACTATCTTATTCACCTCTTCCCACAGAGTTTAGGAGGACAAGCGCTAGAGTGGTTTTTACACATCCCCAAGGGATCCATATCTACATGGTGAAACTAGCGAAACATTTTGTACGTCACTTTTCTTTTAATATAGAGAGTGATGTCACCATGTTAGATCTATGTAATGTGAAACAACGAGAAATTTGTTACTTTCCTACAACGATGGAGAGGGTTAGCTAGTCACTTCCCTTGCTCCATACCCGAAAAACAATTAATAAGTATATTTGTTCCCAACCTCCACCCTGACATTATGTTCCACTTGCAAATGCATTGTGGTAACACATTCAAAGAGGTGATTGAAAAGGGGAGTCAAATTGAAAAATTGTTTTTAGCTAGAGGGACCTCAAACCCTTTTGACGTGATCATAACGATTCCAAAACTAATGACGAAGCAAAGTTTGTTACTAATAAAAATAAAAATGTTGTCAAAGTGATGTGATAGTAGAATCTAAACTGACTGAGTTGTGGAACTCAATTACTTCAGATTAACATGCAATGTAAAACTTGTTGGAAAACATAATAACCGCCATCATCGCTAGGAGGGACTGACATCGTCGAAAGGAGGAACCGACATCGCTTAGGCGAACCGACATCGCTACTTACGTGTGTGAGTGTTTTGACTAACTCTCGAGAATTAGATCTATTTTTAGCATTAAAGCATATCTATTGATTGTAATTGCATGACTAAGTGCCCTAAGTTTATAAATGACTATATAAGCATAAAAGCTAGGGTTTAGAAGTAAGAATTAACAATAATTAAGAAGAACTTGATTATTGTGATAATAATTGAGTGAGGGAGAGAATTCTTGAGGAGAAGCAAAATCTTGAGAGAAAGAAAGTACTGTACATCTGAGAGGTGTGGAAGATTGTAAATATTCAATTGTATATCTTGTCAAAGCTTTGGATAATATATTGGCTTGTTTCTTGGTGGATGTATCCCACACCAGTGAACCACGTTAAATATGATGTTGATTTATATCTCTTGTTTTGTATATTTCTTCTGGTAGAATATTCACTTTTATTTGCATGTATGCTTAGATTTGATATATTATTTGTACAACCAGTGTGCTAACCCCAACAACTGGTATTAGAGCTTTGTTTGAGGGTTTTGTGTGTTGATAGATTTACTCACAGAGGGTTTTCTGATTAAGTGGAGCTACAACAATGGCAAAAGAAGAAAAAACAAATACAAGGTAGAGAAATTTGACGACCGAAATTATCAATTATGGAAGATGCAGATTGAGGATTATCTATATCAAAGAGATTTGTATTTACCATTGGATGAGAAGTCTAGACCTATGAAGATGACTGATGAAGAATGGAAGATTCTTGACAAAAAGGCTTTGGGATCTATAAGATTGAGCTTGACAGCATCCGTGGCTTCTAATATTACAAAAGTGAATTCTACAAAGAGAGTTAATGAAATCTCTTGATAATTTATATGAAAACCTAGTGCTTCAAATAAATTTTATTTAATGAAGAAACTTTTAGTTCTAAGATGCATGAAGGTGGATTTGCATCTAGTCATTTGAATGATTTCCGATCTATTGTAAATCAGTTAAAATCAATTGAAATACCATTTGATGATGAATTAAAAGCACTTTTATTATTATGTTATTTTCCTGATAGTTGGGATAACTTGGTAATGGCTATTAGTAATACAACATCTGCTAATAATATTTTGAAGTTTGATGATGTGGTTAGTATAATATTGAATGAATAAATTCATAGGAAGATTATAGAGGAATCATCATCTGGGAATGATTTGAATGTAGAAAGCAAGGGGAAACAGAAGGAAAGATCCAAGAGTAAGAGTAATGGGAAATCAAAGTCAAGGGATAACAAATCTAAATCCATAAGTAAGGGAATTACTTGTTGGAAATGTGGAAAGAAAGGACATGTAAAGAAATATTGTTGGTCAAAGGACAAAGAGAACCAACAACCAGACAAAGGTAAAGAAACAAATCTTGCTACATTAGAGGTAATGCAAGATGCTCTTATTATTTATTTAGATAATATAATTGAATCATGGGTTTTAGATTCAAGAGATTCTTTCCATGCAACCCCTAATAAGGGTTATTTTAGAAATTATGTCCAGGGCTAATTTTGGGCATGTTTATTTGGGTGATGATGAACCTTGTAGTATTACTGGTAAAGGGAAAGTTCATCTAAAATTGCAGAATGGAAATACATGGGTATTGAAAGATGTGAGGAATGTGCCAAGCCTCGGGAGGAATTTTATTTCTGCAGGGAAACTAGGTGAATCTAGATGCATGGTTACTTTTACAGGAGACTCTTGGAAAGTCACCAAGGGTGCTCTTTGTTGTGGAAAGAGGTAAGAAGGTAGGAACGTTATATTTATCTACCTCATATTACTTGATTCCTTTTCTACATTATCTACTTCAGATTCATATGCATGCATGTGGCATAACCGGTTGGGCCATATGAGTCAAAAAGGAATGCAAATCTTAAAGGCTAAGGGTAAGTTATCATATTTGAAATATTTAGATCTTGTTTTTGTGAGCATTGTGTCTTTGGAAAGAAAAAGAGAGTGAGATTTCTCAAAGTTGGGGGCAACTAAGAAGGAGCAAAATTGGAGCTTGTACACTCAGATGTGTGGGGACCATCTTAGGTAGCTTCTCATGGAGGATCCCAATATTATGTTACTTTCATTGATGATGACACAAGAAAGGTATGGGTTTATTGTATTAAACGTAAATCTGATGTTTTTGAGACTTTTAAAATATGGAAAGCCCTTGTTGAGAATGAATCAAATTCAAAGTTAAAGTGTCTTAGATCTAACAATGGTGGTGAATAATGTAGAAATACTTTCAATGATTATTGTTCAAGAATGAGATACGTAGAGAAAGAATAGTTCCAAGAACACCACATGAGAATGGTGTTGCGAAAGAATGAATTAGACAATCATGGAACGTGCTAGAAGTATGATGATACATTTTGATTGCCTTTGTAGTTTTGGGTGGAAGAAATTGATACAATGGTTTATTTGATTAACCATGGGCCTTTAAGTTCACCAGATGGAGGAATACCAGAGGAAGCTTGACCGGAAAAGAGGTAGATCTTTCTTTTCTTAAATTTTTTTGGTTCAAAGATTTTTGTGCATGTTGATAAGGAAAATAGGAAAAAGTTGATGCAAAATCCAAGAGATGCACTTTCATTGGTTATGGATCTGGTGATTTCATGGTTTCATTTTTGGGATTTAGAGAATTCTAAAATTATTAGGAGTCGTGATGTTGAATGGAATGAAAAGAGAATGTACATGGATCAAATTTTGGTACCCAAAGATGAACCAATTGAGAAGTTTGTGAATGAAAATGAACTCTCAGATTTAAAAGTAATACCGATAGGGTTACACAGTAACCGGTGTCACACTCCCCGATCGACATCGATCAGCCAGAACTAGTATCGGTTACAGAAGATCCAAACCGACATCGGTTAGTAGAACCGACGTCGGTTACAGGTGACCGGTGTCAGTCACTGACAGATTTGGATACAAATGTCTCAGGAGGTCCAGATTGAGCCTCCAGTACCCCAAACTCCTGTGAGAAGGTCACAAAGGGTAAGTAAACCTCTAGAAATATTTACACCTTCTCTATTTTATTTATTATTGAATGATAATGGTGAACCATAAAGTTTTGAAGAAGCAATGCAGGATAAGACCCACGTCTAGTGGGAGCATGACATGGATGAGGAGATGGACTCTTGAACATAAACCAGACTTGGGATTTGGTTAAGTTGCCAATAGGTAAGAGAACATTGCAGAACAAGTGGGTTTACAAGATCAAGGAAGAAGAGGGTGGATAGAAAAGGTACAAGGAAAGGCTTGTAGTAAAGGGATTTCCACAGAAAGTAGGTATTGACTTTGGTGAAATATTTCTCCCTTAGTAAAGATGACTTCTATTCGTACTGTATTGAATTTAGGTACGTAGAGAGATTTTCATTTAGAGAAACTAGATGTGAAGATGGATTTCCTTCATGGTGATTTGGATGAAGAGATTTATATGCAGTAGCCACTTGGGTATGAAGTCAAGGGTAAGGAGAAATTAGTGTACATGTTGAAAAAGAGCTATATGGGCTCAAGCAAGCTCCAAGGAAATGGTACATGAGGTTTGATAGTTTTATGCATGATCATGGTTACTTGAGATGTGAATCTAACCATTGTGTTTATTTTAAGAAGCTTGGAAATGGGAGCTATATTATTTTGTTATTGTATGTGGATGATATGCTTATTACAGATCTAGTATGCAGACATTGGTGAGCTTAAGGGAAAGCTAGCTCACACATTTTCTATGAAGGATTTAGGAGTTGCAAAAAGAATCCTTGGCATGCAAATACACAGAGACAAGAAAAAAAAATGTATTTGTCTCAGAAGATTATATCTACAAGGTGTTAGAAAGGTTCAACATGTAGAATGTAAAACCTATTAGTACACCTATGGTTGGACACTTCAAATTGAGAAAAGATCAATGTCCATCATCACATGAGGAGGTCAAATACATGACATGAGTGTTATATGCTTCAACAGTTGGGAGTCTCATGTATGCTATGGTTTTACTGCACTATACATTGCACAAGCAATGGGAGTCAGTGAGTAGATATATTGCCAATCCGGTAAAGAGCATTGGAAAGTAGTCTAATGGATACTCAGGTATTTGAAAGGGACATCTAACATGCAATTATGCTATGGAGGTTCAGATATTTCATTATGTGGCTATGTTGATTCGATATGGCCGGAGATCTGGATAGTAGGAGGAGCACTACTGGATATATTTTCACAGTAGGTGGGATGACAGTTAGCTAGATTTAAAGATTGTAGAAGGTTGTGGCTTTTTCTACTACAGAGGCAGAGTATGTTAGCAACTATAGAGGCTAGCAAGGAGATGATATGGATGAGTAGGTTCATGGAAGAGTTGGGAAAGGAGCAAGATGGTTGTAAACCCATTTTAGTGACAAATCATAGTGCAATTCATTTGCAAAAGAACTCAAGTTTCATTTGAGAACGAAACACATTTAGTTGAGGTATCACTTCATACGACAAGTATTGGAGGATGGACAATTGAATCTAGAAAATATTCATATGAGCGAGAACCTCCTGGATATGCTAATGAAGCCATTAAGAAAGGAGAATTTGGACCTACATTCCACTTCTGTTGGTCTTTGATTTTGAGACTCAAGAGGAAGAAACAAAGCTAAGGAAGGATCTAAGAATGATGTTGTATAGGTATGGTGTAGTAATTAATCTCCAAGTGGGAGATTGTTGAGTTGTGGAGCTCAATTACTTCAGATTAACATGCAATGTAAAACTTGTTGAAAACACAATAACCGTCATCGGTTAGGAGGGACCGACATCGATCACCTAGGACCGACATTGGTTAGGCAAGGAGGAACCGACATCGCTAGGCAAGGAGGAACCAACATCGGTTAGGGTGAACCGACACCAGTTACCTGTGCATGAGTGTTTTAATTAACTCTCGAATTAGATCTATTTTTAGCATTAAAGCATCTATTGATTATAATTGCATGGATAAGTGCCCTAAGTTTATAAACAACTATATAAGCATAAAAGCTAGGGTTTAGAAGTAAGAATTAACAAGAATTAAGAAGAACTTGATTATTGTGAGAATAATTGAGTGAAGGAGAGAATTCTTGAGGAGAAGCAAAAGCTTGAGAGAAAGAAAGTACTGTACATCTGAGAGGTGTGGAAGATTGTAAATATTCAATCAGATATCTTGTCAAAGATTTGATACTATATTGGCTTGTTTTTGGTGAACGAGCCCACACTAGGTGAACCACGCAACTGGGTGTTGATTTATATCTCTTTTTAGTATATTTCTTCCGGTAAAATATCCACTTTCATTTGCATGTATGTTTAGATCTGATATGTTATTTGTAAAACCGTGTGCTAACCCCAACATAAACAAGTATAAGCCGTATAAAACACACACCTTGAATATGTGTCAAATACACACCCAAAAGTAAAATTCTAAATACTAATACATGTTGTTTCTTGCTTAAGCGCAGAGATTGGCCTTAAATAATGGCCTTTAAATATGACACAAAACCACCCGAATTTTCTCATTTTGTTTTTATTAAATTCATTTACCGCAACATCTCATGCTACCGAATTCCCCTTAAACAAATTTGTGCTCTAACTTACCACATCAGCTCTTATTACTTCAACTCCTCAAGATTTCATCCTTTGAAAGGAGGGAATACTAATAAGAAGATTTGTGTGGTTCAACCCCAACTTCTACATGTGATTACATCAATCTTCATCCTTATCCATTTTATATTGACATGTGAATTGGCTCCTCCAAACCGTGTAATCAATTTCCCTAAAAGTTTGGGTTCTCTCGATAATCCACCAAACACAAGTGTTGAAATTATAAAAATAACCATTAATATCAGTGAGCATTGATAAATAGGGCCTTTCTTTCAAAGATATCTCCGTAGTTCGATTCCGACAATTTGTGCACCAAACCCATTTCTCCTTGTAATGATTGACATAAATGACACTTGGACCATATGTGTCTACTCGAAAGAATGAATAGTTTTACTTACGTTCAACCAAACATTTTCCAAAATCCAATATTTCAATCCTTCAAGTTTAATTTAGTTTATGAATCCCCTTTGGTGTCTCCATCAAGCACCATCCATTTACAATCACTAGTTTTAGACACCATTTGGTGGGTGTAAACCAATCCAACGTATTTTGAGCTACATATGTGGTAATCCATCTCATAAAAATGGAAAGTTGGTCTATCTCAAAGAGATCTTCTCCAACTTTCCAAGTCCCACCAATCGATCATGTCACACACACACACACACAAATCATTTATTTATTATACTTTTCTAGGAGTATTGTATTAATGATAACCACAAGATGAATTTAAAATAATAATTTGAGAGATGGACACCTAAACTCTCTTCATCGACCACAACCTTGTCTCATATATCGTTAGCCTTAATTAATGCCACTACGATAGTCATAACAGTTGCAATCTGTCGACACCAAACATATATAAATATAATATTTTCCACAAATCAAAGGAGTGTGAAGAAAATCACATTCATTTTTAAATCCACGAAGCATTTTTAAAATAGACTTCCATACATCCTTCTCGAAATGTTGACATGGGTCAAGTATTTCTTTGAGAACTCAGTATGGATCATTCGCCTTATTTGAGAAGTAATGGGCCCCATTTCTTGTAGGATTTACCTCTTATGTACATAAGAAATTTTTATTTTTGGCAGTGATTTCCTTCCACTTGAGTGGGGTGGCCCACCCAAAATTCCAATTCATTTTTAATGGACTATGTGCAGGATATCAAGTGAACCAAGATATAGAATTGCCATGATTGATTTTTCTACAAATATCACAAGGATGGATAATTCACCAATGATCAAAATCGTGACTTTTCTACCATAATTTATGTAGATGAGATGATGAATTGATTACCTCCCATATGCATGAATAAGAATCTCATACTAATGTTGAGCAGAGTGTTCGATGCATGCTTGTCAGTTGTAATGAATGTGATACCCATGATGGGTAGAGATGATACCCCAGCTTTGCCATCCGAGACCAAAATTCTTAGGTCTCTTTTCTTCTTTTCATGCTGCAACCCCGATAACAATATTGTCTATGAGATAAATGAGCTAAATCGTAGACCAACACAGGAACGCCCATGGCCGCGGAGGTTTCCCCAAATCCTCAATTTTAGCGGGAGGTTTTCTCCGCACCAAGATGATGATGAACCGTAATGCCGAGGAACCAATTGTCATATCCTCTCTCTCTCTCTCTCTCTGTATATATCTCATGGCAATATAATAAGTATAAGTTTTTGGGCCGATGAATATGTGTACACATGTTTTGTCTTCCGAATCTCTCGAATAATGTCAAGATTTAGTTCTAGAATATTATTGTGTTGTTTTCTCTTTCGCAACAACCAAAGTAATTTTTTCATTGGTTGTTTGTTATGAATTAATGCCCTTGCATTTGTGATGTATTCACATATATTTTAATAATAATATTTAGAATTATCGAAGTTTTCAATGAAACCTACGTATATTGATATTAATAATATTTCAAGTTATCAATTTTTGAGTGACTTTTACAATATGTGTTGAAATTTATTCTAAAATTTTAAAACAACTAATAATGTAAATGCAATAATTTCAAAAATTCACAAAGTCAGTAAGGATTTTTAGGTTGGTGGCTATTAAGAGAGATTTAATACTCAACAAGCATTGCATTAAATAGGAAAATCATTTGTATCATTTATTAATATCTAAGTTTGTAATGGCGTAATATCCAACTTTTCAAATTCTTTTAATTTATTTTAACTTTGCTTGTAACTTATGGAGGATTGCCTCTTACATTAGATGCGTGTCACGACGACAATGACAGAGATACATGGTGAAATCATGGGAAATTCCGAGGAGACCTGGAAATGTAGAGGATGTCATTTTTGGCAATCCCAATCTCCTCGCGAATGTCTTCTGAACGCAAGAAAATACCATGTCGAGAGATTTCACGAGGTGTCGGGGTTCAAATTGCATGTCGTGCACGATGATGCCACGTCTCTTGAAAGCTCAAGGTCGGATACACCTTCCATCGACCAAACCCCTTGTGGTAGTCAATTTTTTTTGTGGAATAACATATGTTTTCAGTGCTGGAATAACATATGCTGGCATAGATCAAAACGCTTATACCTTCAATTCTCCTTCCCGATCCCCTTCTTCACCCCCTATTCTCTTTGTAATGTTCCCCTTCACTCCTGCTTTGCAACTTTAACTTCTTTTATGCCTCCTTTTGCATCTTCACGCACTACCATGAACATTCAATAGCCTCAAATTGATATTGTGAGATGTCATGTGCTACTCAAAGACTAATTAATGATTCCTAATTAGTTGTAAGATTCTTGTAAGTGCACGATGATTAGCGATGAATGATCTAGTTGTGATGAAACACACTTTGATATGAGAGACAATGCATTTGTTGATATGGTATATCCCCACGAAACTACAAACCTTCTTAATGACGGTCTAATTCTTTTCAAATTCTTCAATGCTTGCTTAGTCATGCCGGAGGATTGCCTCGGCATTAGATGTAGTGCCATCTTCATCGATACAATAAACCAAATAATTATCATCCCCATCATCTTAAATTTCATAAATACGAAATACCGTATGTGCAATATTAAATTCAACATATGATAAAAATAAAACAATATTTATACAACTGTTCTTAGGTCGGTGATTATGTATATATATGTTTTGTCTTTTGAATCCCTAAACAACATTGAAGATTTTGTTTTGTAAATACTGCTATAGTATTTTCGTTTTTACAACAACCAATATATTTTTTTATTGGTTGTGTGTCATGGGTTAATAATCCCATGCTAATATTGGTCTTCAATTAGCTTTTCTATGCTATGGACTAATCACATTGAGACTCTTGTTTGTTGAAAAGCAATCCCCGTGGTGGACATTTGTTGCGGACCGACTGGACTAATCCCCTTAAAAGCTTTGTCGGTAGCAGTAATTGAGGGCCAACAAAAGCGTGCACATGATGCAATGCACCTTTGTTGACCACTTGTCCATTACTTATATCTTGTGGTGACGGAAGAAAGAACGTGAGCCTGGGTACCTGTGTTTCTGCCACAGACCTTAGAAACCTTCGTTTCGATGAAAGGTGAAAATCCTGGAACGCTTTCCTGCCCTGCGCCGCCCTCCCAGTACGCTTTGCCGCCTAGATTTGTGAAGTCTCACCATGACAGATACCCAGATTGAGTTGAAACTTGAATCCCCTCTTTTCAACAAGTATGGAGAAGATGGCCAAGTCAAAAGGAAGAGAGCCACACAGGAACGCCCATGGCCGCGGAGGTTTCCCTAAATCCTCCAATTTTAGCGGGAGGTTTTCTCCGCACCAAGATGATGATGAACTGCTGAACAAGAAGCCCATCCGCATGAGACGGCCAAAGACCCACCCGGAGCTCCTGAATCGGAGTAAACCTGGTTTGGAACAGACCCTCTGGCTAAATTTGGAGACGCATTCTTTTTTCACAAAAAAGGTGCCTCCAGTGGAATCCGCTAACAACAAAAGCAGCGGTAAGTTGCTGGTGAACGTGACGGTTGCGCAGAGCATTGGGCCCTGCGCGTATTGGTTTCGAATGATGCAATGGTGGTGGATGCCATTAAAGCCACGCTTGCTCAATATGCAAGAGAAGGGCGTAGGCCAATTCTCAGTAGCGATCCGGTTTCTTTCGGTTTGCATTACTCCCAATTTTGCATTGACTGTAAGTTGTTTTTATATGATCCCTCTCGTAATCGGTACTTGTGTCAAAATTGCTCTGTTTTAACAATTGGGTTTTAATGGCAGGTTTAAACCCGAACGACAGGATGACGGAGCTGGGTTCTCGAAATTTCTTTCTCTGGCCGAAGAAAGAAAGTGGCCATGGTACAGAGATGGAGAGCATTTCGGGAATTATACGGGAGCCGTGGTACAAATTAATGAAATGTATTATGTTATGGCCATTACGCTCTTGGGGAAAATCAAATTTCAATCTCTACAAAATTTAAACTACGGCTCAATGTCAACTATAAACTATAAAAGAATGATGATAGCTGTACTCTTGTAGTACCATGTCACTTTGATTTTTTGTATGTGGTTGATTCGCCATTTTCACGGGGCTGAAAATTTTCCCCACTAATTTATCAATATATTGTTTGTTTAGTATTATGGATAGTATTTGTTGTGAGATTTTAAAATTTGGTATTTGCCCTAATTTCTTTAATATTTCCATATATGTGCATTGAAAAGTGCATTTTTGTTAATAAAAATTAAAATATTATAATATTAATAGTATAAATAAGACGGATGGAAAGAGTCACACCCCAATGTGAAACAAGGTTCTAAGAGGGAGGCCAATTCATCTCAAAGAATCACAACTAAGGTTAAAACAAAGCAACAAAACCATCACGAGGAAAAAAACCTCACACTTGTCTTTTTCCCTTTCTTTTTGATTGCATTTCAATCCAAGGAGGAGGTCCAATGGCAATCACTTGAAGCTCAAAGTTGTACATTTCAATTAGAGTCTCTTCATTCCTTCTACTAGAAATTCTTGTACAACTACCTCTCTTGAACAAAGATCCTACACAAATGAAATTCCCCTTCACAATGGGTATCCAAAAAGACTGTACAACACTTTAGAGTTACCAATAAATAGTTTAACTTTTCATTTCGAATTTTTGTGTCTTCATATTGTTTTCTCCACCTTCAAGGTGTGTACATCTATATTCTTGTCGACTTGGGCTTATGAAGGAGGAGACTTACAATTATGCCAACTTTTAGGTTTGATAGAAGACTCCTTTTTCCTTTTAGGCCACCCTTGTGTTTCAAGACATGTATATTGAAGATGGTCTATTTGATGACAAACTGACACCTAAGCACCGTATTTTCATAATGCAAGATCGTGGTCCATTGAACTTCCCGTCCTTTGAAATCAATTTGTGACGAGAGAGACCTTTATTGAGTCGATCTCCACATAAATTCAAACACAAGTGAAAATATGTTACATAATCTACTCATCATTTCACTCTAAAAATTTGTCCAATATATTTTTAATATCCCAAATGATCAAATAATACAAAAAAAGAATAAATACACAAATTTAGAAACCAAACTCAAACCAATATTTTAAATATCTTTAAATTTAATATTCTAAATATTAAATTTATACAATCTTTAATTTATTTTAACTCTTAAATATAAAAAAATTATTTACTTGTTAAAAAAATACGGAAGCTATATTAACTTTTAAAGTCCGTTTATTTATTTTTGCCATTTTGTGTAAAAAGTAAAAGGTTGAACGTCAAATTTGACAAAAATCCCGTCACTTTGAACCGCGTTATTTAGTGCCGACTATCATCGGGGGCGGCATGGTCGGCGTGGAGACTAACGGACACGACGGGAATCCCATTTATTTAATCTTTTCTATTAATAAATATATAATAGAATTGTTTTATTCTAATTCCAAGAATATAATGTACTTTCGGTTTTAACGGAACTAATCGAAGGGCAGCGAAAATTCTTTTGAGAATATTCTAAATTTAGAATTTTAGAATTTTTCCTTTTATCTTGAGCATACAAATAGTCAAAAGCTTTTACAGGTTTCAAAACAAAAATCAATTATTTAACTTTAGTTGAAGAATGTGGAAAGTTCATTTACATTTAAAAAAACAAAAAACAAAAATGCAATATCAAATTTAAATAGATGTAACTACTGAATCATAATTAATTGTATAAATATAGATTTAGGTGGATACGGCTTATTTAATATCAATATTATTTCTCATGCGATTTAGGCGGACATGATTTACCCACCTCACCTCAGTTGGCATCTCTCCCCACTTCACTTCAGCTATGTTTAGTTAATTTATCCAATAAAATTTATTTTTAACATTTTTATGATTTTAATGAATTAGCTATATTGCTCTCCAAAAATTTTTAGTCTTTCACATTCTCTCCAGATATGTAGATTAGTTCTAAGATATCTTTAAAAACTACTTGTATATACCCTTTTGATGTATTGTTGATTTAATTCTATGCTTCAAACAATGAATTAAATACGATGATAATAAGTAAATCATATTTAAATCGAGCTCAATTAAATAACTAGGCTAATAAGTTTGAACTTCTAATAGGAATTATTGGAATATGATTAAAAACTATTATTTATAGTGGTGAATATTATTTGTAAATAGAATTCATACACAATGATGTAATGCGAGTATTGCAAAATTAGCTTAATTATATGGGAAGGCATGATGAATAAGGGGAAGTGGATGAATTATATCAGCTTTATATTGGCACCGAGATGCAATGCTATTGCTAGTTTGATTATTATTGAATATAAACAAATCTAAATACTTGACATAAACAAGATTTTTAAATGAATGATTGTTTTTTTGAAATTTGAGAGATAATCTAAAAAATAAACAATCTCGTGTAGATATAGATTACAAAATGAAGAAAACTAAACAAAGCCAAAACAAACCAAGAGTGTGAGTTATAGAATTCTACTAGAATCGTAGTAGATTTCTAGCAACTATATATTAACAAATGTTAGATATAAGTTGACGACCATGTTTGTCTACTCGTAGGATTTTCTCACTTAAACCGAATTCATTGCAAATTGTTGGGATATTGCTCTCCTTCCTTGGAAGACTAATGCAACTTCAACACCATGCAACCATGTAAATACTTGAGGCGCTTACTAGGGGCATGTCTTATCCATCCATTATTATAAAGCCTATGGGATCTTGAACAACATTGAAAATAACCCAAAGTATAATGCAACTCAAAAAGAAATTTAGTGTAATGTAATTGTCCCAACACTTATCACTTTTAATGACCTAAAAATGTAACAAGTAAGCACTTGATGCTTTTCTCTAAATTTTTCACACAAGGAAGATTTTATATCACTCATATAAATAATTCATTCATTGTATGATTTTTATCATAAATGCACTAATGTGTTCGATTGTGTGATCCAAAATGCTTAGCTAGTTTTATAGATTAATGAAATAAAACAATATTTTGTACATGGCATGCATCTCCTAGTGAGAAAACCCCTTTAATAAACTAGTAATTGCACCAATTGTTACAAAAACACTCTAATAAAGAATAAAGGTAGCATCAAAAATGTGTTTGTACAAGATGAGTAAAGTAGATGTTACAATTGCTATAACCTCAATGTTAGGAAAAGCCAATGCATTATTTTGCAATAAATTATGAATTCTCTTTCAACCTCGTATATAGATCAAACATAAATATTCCAACTAAATGCTACATATTACGATGAACCATAAAATAAAATAAAACTAGCAATTGCACGTGAAATGTACAATGGAAACACCGAAGGGGATATTTTGAAGGATTCATATTGGAAGGAGAGAAATATTGGGAGAGGCAGGGTGGAAAACTGGGGAGGATGTGAAAATTAAAAATGGAAACAATGTGAAACTCAAACGTCGAACAACGTGACGCCGTATATGGTAATCCTTTGAAGTACATGCTATGATTTGAATGTAAAGATCCATATGCCCTGAATGGTCTCTATGGTTTGAGTACTATAGTTATACATGATGGCAAGAGTTCTAGGTTGCATCAAAACTAACGGAGACCGCTGACGAGTAGGTAAAAATGAGCCATAGCCTCCATATTTTGCCCCTGGTAGGAGCATAAAAAAACTCTTTAGGAATCTCTGCATAACCAAGATCAAACTAAACAAGTAAAGTATCTACCCATCGCAATCATTATATGTAGGGTTAAGTAGTTAGCAAAGTTTCGGCAAGAGAAATACATGCCAAAACAACATCAAAATATTGTCGATTACAAAGTACTAGCAACCAAAAACACATCGACTTAAAATAGGGACAAAAATGCATCAAACTTAAGATAGGGACAGATGAGAGAGGGAAAAGGAACGCAAGGTTGAAAGAAATAAATTATGCTGAAGTCAAGGAATCTTTGAGAAAATATGTCGAATTTTTAATTTCATGACTCATAAAAATCTCCATCTAAAGAATATAAAGGTGGCAAACATATCTCTCTTCTTTGTCTATATTATAAATTATGTGTTTCAAAAAAATTAAGAAAATGGTGCTTGTAAAAAGTTCAATATGATATTTCTAGTTCGTTGGAGAAATGGTAGTAGCTTAGTTATGGTTTTCTATTAAAGGTATTTTAGAACAAATCAGGATGATCATTCCTATCTCGATTCGGTTCTCGGTGATGACATGACTGGTACAAAAGATTGACTTAATGGAAGAGTGGTAAATTCCCATCCAATAGGATCTCAGAACACTATAGGATGAGATACACAAAGCCAATTTCGGAAGGAAGCACATCGGCCAAAGGAGAAATTTGTAGTCCAAACCCAAAATAGGAAATTACGAAAGATTCCATAAGAACAAAAATGTTTATAAGAAGGTTACAAAATAATAAAACGCAATCACAACCTCCTTCAATGCCTATCGAGTCTATTTAGTGTTGGTAGGCCCATATCTATAGATAATATAGACTTGCGCCCACCCTTGACCATATGGATATATGGGACCTAGGGATCTCAAAATACTATATAGAGTGACTTAAAAGTTGGGATATATAAAAGCAATTTTTGAAAAGAATTACATCTACAAATCTGTGATAAATTTGCAGTCCAAACTCACAATAGGAAATTATGAAAGATTCCATACTACCAAACATGTACCTAAGAAAGCCATAGAATAACAAAATGCAATCAAAGCCTCCATAAATGGTCATCCACTCTTTTGTAATATACTGAGCCAGATTCAGTGCTTGAGTAATTTTCTTTCCTTGGATTACAATTATAAATTTCATGTGGGCTACTTAATTGGCCTTAACACATGCAGAACAAAAGTGAAGAATGCATGCCAATTAGACAACCAGGTTCTTCCTTACAATCAGAACCCAAGAAAAGGGTAAAAGAAGCATAAATACAAAGAAAATTCCAATGAGATGATGGTTTTCCATTGAGCAATGGAAGGAAATGAGAGTTGTGTTAATCTGCATATCCTTACATTGAGGAAATGAAGGTGCTTCTTCTACCCATGTCTAGAGGACTGGTGGTTGGAAATGACGAATAAGAATAATGAAAATGGAGATGTAATAGAACTTAATTAATCAAGCTTGTAAGTTTTTCCATTTGAAGTTAAACTGCATGTTATGCCTTTATGAAAACTGTGAAAGGTAATGAAATTTCTGCTTATCTTTATGCAGGAAATCTACAGAATAAAAATGGTTTGGAGAATATTATTAATACAAGCATCATATTTTGTGGCTTCCTTTGCAAATTATCAAATAAAAACCTTTTAACTTTTACAGAATGATTTGCAAGATTATAAGCTTTTTATCCTCAACACCAAATATAGGAATGTTGTCACTGGGGTCCATACAACTGAAGAAATTGCAATCCAGTTATCATATTTCTAAATCCCAAATTTTGGTACTCACCCAAATTTTCGGCTGAAACGCCTCCTCAAAATCCTTTTAAAAGTGACCCAAAACATCATGTATTTTATTATCCCGTCACAACCAAATGAAAAGAAATATTTTCAAGTCTTCTGAGAAGAGAGATCCTACTTTGGAAACACAAAAATATTAAAACCATTTACAGAGAGAAAACATAATGTGGCAACTAATAACAAACTTAAAACATAGCGCTTGAAAGCACAACCTCAAGAAAATTCACCTTAGAGGTAAGCCCAGTCACATATGGGACAAGAAAATATCACAAATAGGGTTTAGGATTATTTGCACTACTCACTAGTGTAATGTACCTCAAATTTGTGTCAGTTTGAAACTCAACTACCTCGTATTAATATTTTACAATCAAAATTATCAAATATAAGTTTCATTTGAAATATCACATACAACATATCACTCCTACATTCTTGATTTTATAGTTACAATACCAACAACTGAAGATTAATTGCCACATTATTGTATGAATACCATTAGACCGACGCGATTCCCACCACCATGCCCTAGATGAATAGGTATTGTGGAGGGCTCTACTGCTCCAGTTTGTGTGTTGCAAAGGCCCCTGAAATGAGATTTATTTTGAAACTGCAAAAATGTGGATTAATTTCATGAAAATTTGGACTTGATGGATAAAAATAACAAAATAGCTATTAGGTATCTCTAATAGATTATCCCCTACGATAAATGTTGACTCTCCCATGACCTAAAAATATAGAAACAGTAAATGGCCATTCGCATCTGATATGTAGACCTGGCTATAACCTTAAAAAAGAACCAACTAAAAATCATGCATTTGCAATCAAAAGTTTTTACTTTTGGCCCTGTATTACCTTACAAGATGCTCATTGGAAAGTTGAGCATCGTATGGCATTCAGAACGCTTGCAAATTATTAACATGAAATCTTGGTTGTCATATTTTCACACCCATTTTCATCTATCCTAATTTGTGAGTAAAACCAGGTGTCAAAAAGGAATCTGATACCTAAAATGGTACATAATTACCGTAACTCCAAGAAAACAATCCCTGTTATTTTTTCCCCACAAATTATTTTATCAAGAAAATTTCATTTTCCCCTCCGCACACCCCAGATCATAGTAAAAACCAGAAATACCAATCCACAGACCCTAAAATCAAAAAACTTAAAATACACTTACAATATAGGCAAGGGAAACACTTGGGTCAAAGTCAATACAGAAGGCACATGCTTCTCCTTCCTCAAGCTCGTTGTCCTCCATCTGCCTGCCAACAACAATACCTCGTTCCTCTGCTACGACAATCCCAAAGCCCCTTCCACCATTACTGATACTACACAACATCTCAACAATAGTTACAGAAACAACAACACCCTAATCATGAAAGCGCGGAGATCCCCGATCCACACCATCAGAACACCAAAAACACAAAAATTTCTACCCCTTTGAACCATGATAAAACCCTAATCCTCAAGGTTTCACCCCTAAAAGAAAGCACACAAACCCCAATCCTCATAGTCCCATTGAAAACTAATAACATAACTGGATGCCTAAATAACAAGTTGATAAAATAGAGCCAATTGAACACATCAGTGGTCATTTTTCAGTTTTCCTAAAAATGAATACTATTTTCGCTCCTGAAAGAGAACAAAAAACTTCATTTTCTCTTCACGCAGAGCATTATACTCCTCCCCATTACATTCTCATACACAATACCGACCCTTACGTGACCCTTTTCCTTCCTAATTCATCCAAAAAATATTAAAACAAAAATACATTTTTCTCCAAAATGAAATTACCACACAGTACAACAACAAAGACAAATTACATGAAATGAAAACTAAACATCCAAAAACACATGATTTCCTGATTTTCCCCTCTTCTCCTTTTCCTCTGCCAAACGATGCTCCAAAAAATCAAACAATCCCCTTCCCTTCTAGAAAAAATGGATCCTCAGGTATAAGGAAACAATCCACATCCCTGCTACCTAATGTCGAATGCTAGTCCCCATTGGTTACACTTTCCACCTTAACATTGTCTACACTGATAGCACTCTGTGATGTTTCAAATGCTGTCTTAAATCCAAACGATTTACCAATGATACTTCCACACATGCATCTAGATTCATCCCATGTAGGCATCCAGATGCATTCCATGTGGAAAGGCATCTGTCCTCAACGCCAACCATTCAATTTCAACGCATGTTCTAGGAATGGTTTTCGGTGGTCGATTTCTACTAAAGTTTCGAACCAACTGGAGGCAACCCAACTGGAGTATGCCTTCCGATGTAATAATATGAAAGGAAGAAGAGCTCTCCCCAACTTGGAGAATGTGAAAATATAGCTTAAGAACTTACACTTTAATAAAATAATAGTTTGGATTTCTAAAGGAGAATTGATTGAATACAAATTTATTCTTCTAATTGAATTCATTTGTTGCTATAAATTGAGGGCATGAAAACATCAGAAGCATGGGAGCGAAGGGCATTGCGAATATAATTACCTCCATATAAAGTATCCATAATCAACAAGGTTAGTTATTGAAAACACTTCGATAGAGAATAATTTGGTAGCATCAATAAATGTTTTTGTAAAAATGAGTAAAGAAAATCTTATAGTTGATGCAACTTCAATGTTAGGCAAGGAGTCAATGCAATATTTTACAATGGCTTAAGAAATTTCTTTCATCCTCATATATAGATCAAACATGAAGATTTCAATTAAATGCTACTGAGAACCATAAAATAAAATACAATAGTAGAAAGAGAAAGAGACATCACGCCAACATGAAGAATGTGACAATATAGCTTAAGATTGCACTTTTTAATAATGCTAATTTGGATTTCCTAAGGAAAATTGATTGAATAAAATTTTTTTCTTCTCACTCAAGTCCTTTGTTGCTATGATTTTAGGGCAAGAAAACATCATAAACATGGGAGTGAAGGGAATTGTGAATTTAATTACCTTCCAAACAAGTTTTTCATCATCAATAAGATTATTTGTTGCAAAAATACTTTGGCAGAGAATAATTTGGTAGCATCAACAAATGCGTTTTAAAAAATGAGTAACAAAATCTTATCATCATTGTAACATCTATGCTAGGCAGAGCCAATGTAGTATTTTATAATGACGTAGGCACTTTCTTTCATCCTCATATGTAAATGAAACATAAATATTATAACTAAATGCCACAAATTACAATGAAGCATAACATAAAATAGAATAGTAGGAAAAGAAAAAGAGATCACTCCAACATGGGAATGTAACAATAAAGCTTAATATTGCACTTTAAACAAAAATCAATTTCAATTTCTATACGAGAATTGGTTAATTTTTATTTTTCTAATAACAATTTTTTTATATCAAATTCAATAAAATGATGAAATCAAATATAATGATGAAAATTACACGATCTTGTAAGCCTTTTTATTGCTCAAAATATTCATTCAACCCCATATATTGTACATGATTTTCCAACTTGTATTGGTTTAAAAAGATTCAACCAATCCATTCTCTTATACCTCATCTACTAACCCATATATATTGCATTCCAAAAGGATTGAGTGATTCCCTCATCTCATCCTTGATCTATTGTAATTTCATTTATATTCCAAATACAAATCAATTAAAACCATTTTTTTATACTTTATCTAATTTGGATGAACACTCGGGAAATACTAACACGTTGGAAAAATGACGGCGAACTCAAAAATCCAATACAACTATAACACTTCGATATCATCATATAGTTTGAAGAATATAAATGCTTCAAAGGTGTCAAAAATGTAGAATACCCAAAGATGTCAAAAAACCTTCTAAGATTAGATTTCAAGTATATCTAAAAATAGATTTTAAAATCCTACTATGAGTGTTGATATTTCATTGAATACTCATCGATCATTCATTTCTAAAAATAGAGTTTATTACTTTCTAAAAATAAACTCCATACATCCTTGTCGAATGTTGACATGGGTCATTCTTGCTTTGAGTGGTCATTTGGATCATTTCTTGTAGAAAACCACTTTCTAAGAGAAGAGAACCAATAGTTGTAGACCAATATAAGCATGATCATAGATGAGATGATGAATATGCCAAAAAATTTGTCTCATTTTGGAATCCTCGTTGTGAAAGGATTGCTCCAAGAAGAGGCAAGTCAGTAAGGAAGTTGTACACAATCTGTAGAATAAACTTGGAGAAAAGAGGCATCTTGTGAAGAAAGTTAACAAGACCTAGCCATCTTACAAGGTGAATTCAAATATATTAAAGGAAAGAAAAAAGTGTTGCAGATACATAGACAAAAACAAAAGAAATCATGATATGTTTTTCTTGTTCTACACATTCTGATAATTCTCCATATGTGATTGGTAGTTTTGAAAAACACACAAAAGGTATTGGTTTCAAGTTATTAAATAAAATTAGGTACAATTGAAAAGGCCTTGGAAAGATGGACATATAGTTCAAGAACTAATAAAATAAGGAAAAAGACCCAAGAATTTTGGTCTCGGATAAACTTGGGTATGATCTCTACCCATCATGGGTATCACATTGATTACAAAAAACATGCATGAAGAACACTTTGCTCAACATTAGTATGAGATTACTATTTATGCATATGGGAGGTATTCAATTCATCACCTCATCTACATTAATTATGGTAGAAAAACCACGATTTTGATCATTAGTGGATTATCCATCCTTGTGATATTTGTAGAAAAATCAGCCATGACAATTCTACATCTTGGTTCACTGATATCCCTACACATAGGTCTCATTAATAAATGAATTGGAATTTTTGGTGAGAGGACCCACTCAAGTGGAAGTAAATCACTACAAAAATAAAAATTTCTTATGTACATCAGAGGTAAATCCTACAAGAAATGGGGCCCATTACTTCTCAAGGAAGGGTGAATGATCTATACAAGTTCTCAAAGAAATACTTGACCCATGTCAACATTTAGAGAAGGATGTATGGAAGTCTATTTAAAATACTCCATGGATTTAAAAATGAATGTGATTTTTCTTCACACTCCTTTCAATTTGTGTAAATATTTTATTTATATGTGTCCGTGTCGACAGTTGTAATTATGACTATCGTAGTGGGATCAATTAAGGCTAACGATATATGAGACAAGGTTTTGGTGAATAAAGATACTTTAGGTGCCCATCTCTCAAATTATCCTTTTCAATTCATCTTATGGTTATCATTAATACAATACTCCTAAGAAATTATAATAAATAAATGATCTTGTGTGTGTGTGTGTGTGTGTGTGTGTGTGTGTGTGTGTGTGTGTGTGTGTGTGTGTGTGTGTGTGTGTGTGTGTGTGTGTGTGTGTGTGTGTGTGTGTGTGTGTGTGTGTGTGTGTGTGTGTGTGTGTGTGTGTGTGTGTGTGTGTGTGTGTGTGTGTGTGTGTGTGTGTGTGTGTGTGTGTGTGTGTGTGTGTGTGTGTGTGTGTGTGTGCGTGCGTGCGTGCGTGCGTGTGTGTGTGTGTGTGTGTGTGTGTGTGTGTGCGCGTGTGTGTGCATGTGTGTGTGTGTGTGCGTGCGTGCGTGTGTGCGTGCGTATGCACGCACGCACATATGTGTGTGTGTGTGTTAAGGCTAACGATATATGAGACAAGGTTTTGGTGAATAAAGATAGTTTACGTGCCCATCTCTCAAATTATCCTTTTCAATTCATCTTGTGGTTATCATTAATACAATACTCCTAAGAAATTATAATAAATAAATGATCTGTAGTGTGTGTGTGTGTGTGTGTGTGTGTGTGTGTGTGTGTGTGTGTGTGTGTGTGTGTGTGTGTGTGTGTGTGTGTGTGTGTGTGTGTGTGTGTGTGTGTGTGTGTGTGTGTGTGTGTGTGTGTGTGTGTGTGTGTGTGTGTGTGTGTGTGTGTGTGTGTGTGTGTGTGTGTGTGTGTGTGTGTGTGTGTGTGTGTGTGTGTGTGTGTGTGTGTGTGTGTGTGTGTGTGTGTGTGTGTGTGTGTGTGTGTGTGTGTGTGTGTGTGTGTGTGTGTGTGTGTGTGTGTGTGTGTGTGTGTGTGTGTGTGTGTGTGTGTGTGTGTGTGTGTGTGTGTGTGTGTGTGTGTGTGTGTGTGTGTGTGTGTGTGTGTGCGTGCGTGTGTGTGTGTGTGCGCGCGCGTATCATGATCGATTGGAAAGTTGGAGAAGCTCTCTTATTGAAAAACTTCCCATTTTTATGAGATGGATTACCACATATGTAGCTCAAAATATGTTGGATTGGTTTGCACCCACCAAATGGTGTCTAAAACTAGTGATTGTAAGTGGATGGTGCAATGAAGACACCAAATGGGATTCATAAGTTTAATTAAACTTGAAGGATTGAAATATTGGAGTTTGGAAAATGTTTAGGCGAATGTAAGTAAAACTATTCATTGTTTTGAGTAGACACATATGGTCCAAGTGTCATATATGTCAATCATTAGAAGGAGAAATGGGTTTGGTGCACAAATTGTCGAGGAATCAAACTCGAGATATCTTTGAAAGAAAGGACCTATTTATAAATTCTCACAATGTCAATGGTTATTTTAATAATTTCAACACTTGTGTTTGGTGGATTATCGAGAACCCAAAATTTTTAGGGGAAATTGATTATGTAGTTTGGAGGATCCAATTCACATGTCAATATAAAATGGATGAGGATGAAGATTGATGTAATCAAATGTAGAAATTGGGGTTAACCGCACATATTTTCTTATCACTGTTCCCTCCTTTGCAAAGGATGGAATCTTGAGGACTTGAAGTAATAAGAGGTGATGTGGTAAGTTAGAGCACAAATTTGTTTAAGGGGAGTTTGGTAACACATGTTGGAGAATATTTTGGAGATAATAACATGTGGAGGGGACTTAGATTTTCATGTTGAGTTGTTGCGGTAAATGATTTTGGTAAAAATAAAACGATAAAAATAAGATGGTTTTGTGTCATATTTAAAGGCCAATCTCCACACTTACGCAAACAACAACATGTATTAGTTGCTATAATTTTCCTTTTGGATGTGTATTTGACACCACCTCCTCAAAATTACAAGTACTTAACACTATTGTATTAGCGTACTCTATATCAAATGGATTTATTTAGTCACATTCATGTTTTTACACATGTATGTCACTTAGATAGGTGATATGTTGTAAGTTACGGGAGCTAGTGTAAATGTTACAACATCTTTTCCATCCAAAGGAGAATGAAGGAGATGGTGAGTGAATGCCTGGGGAAAACATGACCCCCATGCCAAAGGGAGAAATCCTAATATTGATAACATAAAAAAACAACAAAAGTTCGATGTTTCCTCTAATTAGGCAGCCGGTTCACTATCATGACAACATGTTATTGTATTTACTTAATTTTCAAAAGTAGTAGAGGTCTTCAAAGAAAATAGAGGAAGCCTATTCATGTTAGAAGACATATAATAACACTAAAATTATAAGACTGACAAAAGCATGGTGGTAACACTTATCTAGAGGGCCAATTAATGTTTAAAAATCTTGCCTCGTACTTCTACCATATCTAGAGGCCAAGTTCCTTCCAACGGAAAACATGAAAAACTACACCTAAAGGGAGAACCCCAAGTCCACTACGAGGCATATCACACAAAGTTTGATATTTCCTCTATTCAAGCTATGTATCCCTACCATTACATCATGTCATGGTCTTTGATTCCTTCGTGATGAATTGGACATCATGTTGAGCCATCCCATCCTTTGCAGATGTGTTCTCACAAGAATAATCAAAAGTTTTTAAACTCTTGCAACCAGTAAAAGGTTTGTAAAATATTTTTGCACTCAAAATCCCTTATCTGATATGCAAAGGGTGCAAGTTGGGATTATGAGAGAATAAATGACTATATAGTGGAATTTTGAAGAATTAAGTGTAATGGCCTCCATGTGGCATCAAAATATCCAAATGAGAACGTAGTAAGGAAAGATAACAAAATAGGAATTCCAAGGTGGAAGGAGGAACAAATGAGCCTTCTATGAGGTATCCTATCCTAAATGGAAAGTTCTCTAAAATCATTCATGAGAGAGCCTCAATAATGACAACTTAGACTCGGTGAAAGACAATGATGCTTACTAGTCATGTACATTTAAATAAAAAAGGTGCTTCCCATTCTAACATGGCTTTAGATAGGAATGGAATTTTGTGCACTCTCTTATAACTCCCATATCCGACATATATTTTAAATTTTAAAAGTTGACGAATTTGTAGAGGGGTGAATTTATCCTCTACCTTAACTTGAGTGTCTAACAACCAATAAGGAGAAAAGATAATAACTAAGATGATGTGAGATGGTGGAGAGATAAGTACCACCGCTCATGACATGTTTTTCTATCAAAACATTAGATGCATGCTTGTTGCTATGATACATATTCGAGCACATGATTGTGAGAAGAATTGGTGGGGCCTAGGAGAACCAAATCCATTGGATCCTAGACAGTGATATGGGTGTACATAGACAAAAAAAAATCCACATCCATTGGACATTTGTGCCTTATCATAACTTATTGACATGAGTCTATTTTGGAAAAACTATAGCTGGCCCATCTCGTGAGAGAGGATGATATAGGTATGAAAAGGGTCGATGTAATCACGTAACAAAAAAACATAAAGAAAATATACTATCTCATTAGAAATTTTGAGTACCTCAAATAGGTTTTCATGATGTTGCAAATGAGCTTGCCAACATTCCCATCGGAAATAATATATTTTTACACAACACACATGCCTAAAAGTGGAGGCAACATAGTTTTGAAATGTATAACCTAATCTTAAATTTGAGATCTTTGGAAGATACCAAGGGAATGTGATGACCCATACCTAAGGGGGAAAACCCCACACCATTGACCTTGAAATCCAAATTTTCCCTAGCCTCAAAGGATTTGTAAAAATAAAGAGGCATATAATAGGAGGAAACATAGTTTTGAAATGTCCGACCTAATCCAAATTCTTAGCTCTTCATAGGCTATCAAGGGACCTTGATGACCCATGCATAATGGGAAAGCCTCGGACCATTAAGACTTATATAAACATTCACCTTAACACCGAGAGGATTTTTAGTCTCCTTTACCGCCACTTGAAAATAATAAGATTACATATGTTTGAGTCCAAAGAAACTTCTTACCTTTCCCATTAACTCATCCTCAATGTCCAATTTATCCTCTCTATTAAGAGATAACATAAAGAAAATAAAAATTAATTAGTGTTTTCTTTAGAGGTGTAAATGTACAAACCCTTGATTTGATGCTCCTATGCATTGTATATACCATGTTTTCACCCATATGCCATTTTTATACTTTCCATGCTTACTTATTAAAACAAATATTAATAGATTATTACAATCCCTAAAAGTTGCAAATCTAATAGGAAGAATTTTTTTTTGATGAAATAGATCTTATATTATAATAACAAGTATAATGATATAAGATTATTCAAAAAAAAAAGATGGTGGTACTGAAGCATGCCCTAAATCCATGAAGCAAACTAGGCCATGAAGCCTAGGAGCACAAAATAACCAATTACATAAAAATAAGGAACAAAAAAATTATCTGCCGTTGCAAATTTTTGGCATGTAGAGGGTAGGTCTTGGTCATGCCATCTAGAGCTTGGTAGGTTTTTTTCTAGAGTCCGAAGATCCTATCCTAATTCGTGATGGTTTTATTATTCATTTTATTCATAGGGTCTCATGAGGGTGAAATGGAAAGCACCATCCGTGGAAATTTATCTCGGTGGTGGAGGTAGAATCCACCCATCTTGGGCATGTGGCTCAATCAAAGGTGTCGAGCCCCAAACTTGGTGTCTAGGAGGCAGAGGGATATCCCAAATCCTATAGTTGGTTGAAGGCGGTGGAGAAGAGCTCCCCACCAAGATGACCACGTGGTGATTGACATGTATGACTAAATGGGTAGTCTTTGGGAATGACTCCATCACCACCACTACCTCTTTAGAGGCTACTATCACTACCACGTGGTAGAGAATGATGAGATGGGGATGAAGAAACACAATAAACATTATAGGGGCATCACCCTAGTGATACAAGAGAATTTGTAGATGTTCTAGTTCCAACAACACCTTGTTATCTTGTACTTGAATTTTCAACAAGACATTGACGACAACCATTGACTTGTTATAAATAGAGAAATGTTTATCAACATTAGAATTAGTAAAAAAATAATAATTAATTTTTCTAAACCCAATTTTTTTCCCTTTAAAAGAATGCCAAATTTGGGTAAACTTGTGTGGCATTTTAGATTTGTCTCTCAATAAAACATGTTGTCATTAAGTGAAGCATTTGGTCCGGAATCGTTGGAAGAAAGAATGGATATAACCAAAAGCATTTTGGGATTTGTGATAATACCAAAAAATGTGTGGAAGCATTTTTAGATGCCCACAAAAGGGGAATTTTGGATAAATCACTCCAAGATGCACAAGGTGAGTTCCAAGAGGGATTCCTTGGTGTAGCACACACCAAAGAAAGTGGGAAAATTTTGGTTCTACATAGGATGTCTAGATGGTAAGAAATATAATTTTCCATACCAAAAGAGTGGAATGAATCCCCCATCGAGCATTAACATTATCCCCCATAGGAATATGTGGTGAAAACCACCCATAACCTTTACAGAACATTAGCTATAGAATGGGGTATCGATATACCACTTCCATTCTTTCCACCATGGGCGAGATGGAAGGACAAACACCTTATGAGCCATGTGAACTTACACAAAGGAAATGATGTTGTAGTAAGAAAATCATGCACTTTCTATTACATTTATACCACCAAATATGTTACTTTATATATAGATCTCACGTAAGAAAAGTACTCACAAATGAACTATCCATTAGTCTCATCATTAGTTAGTTGGTCATTTTCATCATTTTTCTTACACATTCATCAATTATTTGCAGACATCCCACACCTCTCAAAGAGTCTCGGTGTCGTTATTTGGTCATTTCTCATCTCCGGTCTTTGACTATGGCACATAGGGTAGTACTTGAGGTGCCGTGGGTGCCCTAGTCCTTAATTTTAGGCACCTGGTCCCGATAAGACTTGCATATAATTTTAAGTTTCAAGGTCGATCTTTATACTTCTCCCTCTTATTTCCCTAGGTACTAGTTGACATTTAGGGCCGTAGTGCTGAACTTTGAGCAAGATATCCCTAGATAAACATAAAATACTTACTATTTTAGGGGTGAACTATCTACTATCAAGGGCTATCTATCTACCAAGGAAAGGGAATGCATTTGTACATCATTTCATCATAAACAATGCATAGGAAGGGTTGTATTCATTGTATTCCATCCACCATTTGCATTTTAAATCTAGTTATTTTCCCCATCTTTACTTCATTGGCGGTAGGGAACCCTAGGCACACAATTGCATACACATGCACATAGAACTTCATTGGATCTGGAATGTAGTGCAATGCTTAGTTGTAAGTTCACCATTGTGGCAGCTAAGGTCAATGACCCCTTCATAGGCACATTTATTTTTTAGGAATTTCATGCTTTGTATGGGGTTTTGCAGGTAAATCTTTGTTGCAGATTGCGGTGTCATCAACGTGGATATTGAGACACTCATGCGAGAAGGGTCAAGATATTGTGAATATCTAGCAAAAATGTCAAATTCAGATCTTGATCTATTCGGAAGACCAGAGCACCCATACTACGGCCTAGGTCACCCACAGTGCCCCATTCCTCCTCTGCACCCTAGTCTATGCAAGTCACCATCTGCTGCAATTTTCTGGGTTGTTATGTCACACTGTCCTCCGTCCATGCATCATTATGTTTGGTCCCAACACAAAATGAGGTAAGTTATTTATAAGTTAGTATCTTTCCCCCTTTTATTTAATTTCATTTAAATATAAAAATAAATATTTAGCATCAGTATTTCAGCTTATATTATTTATTACATTTTTGTACCTACTTAGATTAACTATAGATATAGATATTAATTTCATATTTTAGTTAATCATTTTGGTGAACCCATACTTTAGAATATTTTTCCTAAGATCCACTTCAAACCCTAATGGATAATAATAGTTCATCTTCTTCACCCATCATGTCTCATTTTAGTGTCAACCCTATATATGATGAGGTTGTCATTGTTGAGCTCACGAACTCTCTATGGTAATCTTATTCCTACGCCACTCATACTCAACAAGAACTCTTAGCTGGTCAACAATATGTGCCTACTCACTTTGAAGACTCTCCCATTGGCATTAGCATTGTTGAGGATCCTATAGCCTTCACTCATTGTACACCATGCTATATGGCTACTAGTGATCCTCCTTTTGATCTCTCTAAGGAAACTTTAGATGACTCTCTTATTGATTACTTGCTTGGTATTGATCATAATTCACATGTGCATTCTGATTCTTCTCCTACTCAACATACTACTATAGTTCCATCTCATGATTCTCCTACATCTGATATTGCTTCTCCTCATTCATCACATACTAGCGCTCATTCAATTTTGTATTATGTTGATGATTCTATTGATAAAACTCTTAATGACATTCTCATCTCTCGAGTATTTATCTGATCATGATGAGGCGGTTGATAGCCACGGTTCTTCTTCTTTTCATACTTCTAAATGTGAATCTCCAATTCAATCAATACCTTCTCCTAATATTACATCTAGCACTATGAATGAGTCACCTCCATCTATCACTTATTCTTCTCCTACCATTTCATCTCCTATTATTACATCATCTACACCCATTTGTTCCTCTTCTCATTTAGATGTATATCCCTTAGTCACCTTATATATTGGGGATCTTTCGAGATACTAGTTGTACCACTACTCCGGATGTTCCACATATATCACCTACTATAGCTTCTTCGACACCTACACTTAGTGTGCCTTTAGCATCGAATCTACTTTATCATCTTTTGATATTCTTATGATTACACACAATGGAAAGTTACAACCGCTTAATACATTGTTTCCATCTTCCACTATTCCTTCACAAGATATCATCTCTCTCATACATGTCGTAGCTCAATTACAATATCAAGTTTAGTCTCTGACTTTAGAAAGTATGACTTGTTATCTAATTTCACTACCTCATTGAAATTTGATAACTAGCAAGCTTATTGTGATAATTAGCAAAAGAGCCCACATGCAACGAAATGGAAACCGTGCATCTTGGAATTTTCTCATAGTTCATGTATCTAAAGAATTCCAAAAGTGTTTGGGAAGGTGTAGATTTTAGGGGATAGATCCCAAACTCGGATTAAACTCACCGAGCTCATAATCGAGCTATCATGACCTCCCAAGTGAGCTATTTTGTATGGGGAGACCTAAGAGAATGCTTTGTGTTGGATTTTAGTTGGATAAGGGTCATCAAACTATGAGACTCTTCACATAGACCAAGCTTTGCAAGTTTTGGTCAAGCTCTTTTCGCAAGGGAAAGCTCTCAAGTTACACCGAGCTATTTTAATGATGTCCGGGCTTGAGATAAGAAGAGATGTCAAATTGCACATTGAACGACCGAGTTGTGGAAAAACAAAGTTGTGCATATAATCCACTCATATCGAGGAACTTGGGATGCAAAGGTGCTTAGGTTTCAAGGAGTAGGCCAAAGGTGCATCAAAGCGAGGAGATGGAAATTCATAGGGTGAGGAGCAATTTTTTTAAATGTTGGAGAAGCATCAAGCTCTTATTGATGGAGGCTGAGTTGTTTTATATGAAGACACCCTTGAGTTCAAGGCCAAGCCAAAGCCTCTATTAATTGAGCTCCACGTAAGATAATGAGCCCATTCAATCACCCGAGCTATTTGTTGTGGAAGGGTGATGAGCTCGTGTTAGAGAAAAGGTGGAAGGACTTGGCATGTTAAGGTTGAGCCAATGGTGAGTCTTAGTGCAGGCCCATGTGGTGGTGGAGGTGAGTAGTGCAGGGTTGCCATGTGGTGACACGATGCAACATCAATAGGTTAAAGCATAGTGGAAGCATCAAAGATGTACGAGTCCTCCATGTGGAACAACAAAGGTACTTAGATATAGGGTAAGTCAAAGATTCGAAGTCAAAGAAAGGGGATCGAGCCCAAAATTATAAGCACCGAGTTGGAAAATAAATCGATACTAATGCAAGAAGTGACTCATCGAGCCCACGACCAAATACAAAGGGGGAAGTGCTAGGTTGGAGTAATTAGTAGCTCGGTGATCAAGCAAAAGGATGACTTGCTACATTCAAAAATAGGTCAGCGCCAAACATTTAAAGCAAAGCTCGAGGAAGCGGGGAAAGAGCCACTTCGGTGAGTCAAATGTCGAGTTGGCATTACAATGATCAATACACCAAACACCCCTTCCCGTGTCACAAAAATGAAATCGAGAGATGGGAACACCGTTTTTTCTCTAATTCCCTACAATCATTAAAAGATATACAAAACATTGAAGAAAGGGGAAAATTATAAAATTTGTCTTTTCTCAACCAAAAATTAATTACATATTCTTGTATGTTACAAGCAAACTTGACAAACTCAAATTAGATGTGATCACTCGGATGGCCATATTTTGAGCATTTCTAAAAAAATTGCACAAAATTGGTGTCATTAGAATTGTGATTCCAAACCCAACGCATAACAGCTTAAGAAATATAGAAATTAATGAAGATTTGGTAGTGGATTTCTCATAAAACAAGCCCTATTCAAAGAGACAATTAGAAGGTGGTTGAGAATGCATTAAATGAGTATGGCCATCATTTTCTCCAACTGCAGGGTATGGGATAACATGAGGAAGATTTTGTAAATCTATTTCCATCATTTCACCTCATTTATTGCAACTTGCAAGTGGTTGAAGGAGATATTTCAGGATTTCACTCTTCTCTCTTTCTCATTCTATAAATTGTAATTTGGGGCTCATTTGTAAGGGAGTTAGTCATTTTCTCCTACCCCCTCTTTATTTCTTCTCTCGCTGAGTGGAACGTGGAGATTAGACCTTCTTCCTAAGCTTTGTAATGGAATTTTCTTTCCTTTTGCCTAGAAATATTGTACTATGCATATTTATTGGAGCAATATAATGTGTCTTGTGATGCATTTCATCCATCCTTTGTATGTTTTTTTGTCTTTACTTTCCTCTCTTCATTTGTAGGGTATATTGTGCATATTCTTGGTGTCTATTACAAGTTTTAGGGAGTTGTGTTTAATGGGTAACAAATGATTATTTGTGTGAATCATCTATCTTTGGCCTATAGTGCATTTTTTTCCACCATTTCTATTGCCCACCTCTCTCTATTTTGGCAAATGAATCCTTGGCTAACAATCCTCCTTTCTTGGTGTATCACCATTGTAAGTGTATGCTTTCTTTTTCATGCACTATCCCTCTTTGAACTCTTGGAATGTTAGATTAAGATTAGATAGATATGCCTACATTAAGAGAGTAGCTGTGGTAGGTAATATAGAGCAAGAGCCATCTTTCTCTGGAGGGTCATCTCAAGCCCATAAGTCCCATAGCTTGTGTTAGCCATTTAACCTACCTTGAAGAAAATATGTCAGACAATTTTTTTAGAAATCCTTTGTACAATGAAATTCTCCAAGGCTTGAAATATGAAATTTTGATCTTTGGACTTCGAGATTTTTCTCTTTCGAGTTTAATTGCTCGATTTGGAATTGATTTTTTAACTCTCCAAAGTCTGAAACCTCAAAATTCCAAAATTTTGGACTTTCGGATTTTGGGTTTTAGAACTTTTTGGCCCCATTTTGTTTAAATCCCTTTCGGACTTCCGGTCTAAAATTCTGAAGTCCAAAATTTCAGACTTTCAGATTTAAGATTTCGAATTTCTCGAGTCATTTTTAGGATTTTTACTTTCAAACTTCCAAAGTCCAAAGTCCGAAAGTATGAATTTTCAGACTTTTGGGCTTTCGGGTTTGAAATTTCCATTTCCAATTCACTTTTTCGTCTCCCAATCTCAAAGTTTGAAACCTTGAAATTCCGAATTTTGGGCTTTCGGGTTTCGACTTTGTAAATCCTCCACGTAATTAATTCTTCACCTACCTCCATATGGATTGGGTTTTTTCCATTAATATTGGGTTTTCTATTTAAACTCACATTTTTCTCGTCATTTTCACTTGACTTTTTTACTCTAACATTCCGTTTCTTGTACTTTGTGACATCTTTTTCAAGGTATGGTGATTTTTTTATTTTCTTTTTGGTTTAAGGTCTTTTACTTTGTTTCCTTCTCATTTGTTTTCTCTTTGGTCTCCCTCTGTGTATTTTTCAAATGTTGAACCCTTTGTTCACCATGTTTTGCATTTTGAGTTTCTTCAGGTATTCAGAGTTGTTTGAAGGATCCTCTTGAGTTTCCCATACTTCTTCTCAACAATTCTCATTTTTTAGGGTTTGGGAATTAGTATTGTTTGGCAAAAATCATGTCCCTCTCTTTTTGGATATTTATTTCAAACTTTAGGCTTCGGAGATTTTATTTCGAATTAAATTTTTAGAACTTTTCGAGTTCAAAGTGATTTTTTTCTAAAATTTTCAGTTCAAAGTGATTCTTTTCGGAACTTTTCAGTTCGGGACTTTGGAAGTTTTTCTTTCGGGTTTTCAGAATTTCTCCAACTTCAGCTTCCAAACACAAGGCTTGATGTTTGCTTCCACTTCAAAGGGAAAAGAGAAGATGAAGTACTCATTTCTTGGGTTGCTCCTCACTCCTGCCTATCTTCCAACTTAGGGAATATAGGGGACACCAACCTAGGGAAAATTGATTTTCCAGATTTCTAGGAAAGAGTAAAGGCTCCAAACAAGAAATCATGGATGCAGCCATCTACAACAGTGGGCTTGCCCTTGCTGCTAGGTTTTCCCACATCCATGCATTGTCCCGGAGTTCATTTTAGCCACAACAGCCCACTTTGACAAAGACTCCATGTCAGTCAGAGATAATGATGATAAGGTAGTAATCCGTTTGGACCTAGACTTCTTCGAAGATCTTCTCAAACTTCCCAACATTCAAGATTACGCCACAATTTCTCTAGAGTTAGCAGTGGAACATTGGGATAAGGAAGAGGAAGTATGCTAAAAAATCATGATGAAAACTTATCTGGCCAAGAGCTTCGCCAAATTACCCAAAACTATGCATCGGTCGGATTTTATTCAGGAGGTCAGTGATCTTATTGTGCTACTAAGCAGAGTTTTAGGTCTCCCTTCTGCAAAGGAATTCTAGGAATGGATGTTTTTGTACATCGCTACCATCAAGAAGAACAATGAGTTTATCTGATGGGGGAGCATATTAGTAGCTCCATTTGCTATCAATTGGGCAAGGTGTTAGCTACGAAGACTTTCTACATGACATCCTTCTTGGTGTATGTTGCTGCTACTATGGGAGATTTTGCTAGTTTGAATACTAGAGGTGTTCGCAAAGCACTTCCCAAATATATGAATTTTATCCCCAACTCACTCTAGATGAGGGAAGTAGGCATTTCCATAGAGTCAACGACACTTTCTTTGTTGTCATCCTCTACCATTTTGACAAAGAGTTATACAACCGAAGGATTTCTAATGAAGCCTTCAAGGAAGTGCATGAGTGGGGAGCCATCTATTTGCAGTTCCCTACATTCACTTACATTCGGGTTCCAGGATTTATAGGTTCCCCTAAAAATTTCCAAGGTGCCCCACTGATAAATGGGTTCTACTAGAATTGGTCCGATAATTGTTGGATTATCATTGAATTCAAAACAAGCACCACAAATCGGGAATGCATTTCCCTATTTCAATTGGTAGATACACCTGCCCGAATATTCATAAGGCCAAAAATGTGGATGTAGAATTGGCCGAAGTGACTTTGTGAACCTTTCATCCACAAACTAATTTCGATTATTGGGGTAAATTTGGTGAAATCAGGTCAGTCCAGCCCACGTGCCCCAATTGGAAGATATCTAGATTCATTGTCGGGATGAATACATCATGCGACAAAGAGATTATGAGAGGTTGACCTTAGATGAGGTTCGGTAATTTGGCTTGGCCGATGTCCCAATGGAGGCACAAGATAATGATGAGGTTTTAGATGTGGCATACAAAAATGATAATATTGCCAATCAACCATTGTCATGGATTGATTGGTATGTAGAGGAATGTTGTAATACAAAGGAGAGGGTGGGGCCCATTCTACAGAGAACTTACAGTTGGTTGGTTACCTTGGGAATTTCACCCAAAGGAGTAGAACAACCTACAAATACCAAGGCCCCACCAACTATGAGCCAATCAACACCCACAAAAGGGAAAAGGTTGACCCAAAAACCCATATGACTCTAAGAAATATTTCATTTGTTGTTGGTGGCTCATCTCTCTCCAAGGCTCCTACTTCTAAGACCATGTCTCCTACAACGCCTGTGACAAAAGTGGTTGAAGTCAGTGACTCCCCTAGTATCTCCCAAGATCCATCACATCTTCTTCCTCCTCCATTGTCACTTCCAATATCAGTTCCTTCCACTTCCATAATCATTTCTTCCTTCCCATCCCCTTCTATGGCCCAAGTATTCTCATCACTTCCAGTTCTATCAGCTGGGGAAAATATTGGGTCACCCATTTCCTCCTCACTTCCCTTAACACTTCCATTTTCTTCAATCACAACCCCAACATCGTTCTATCAATTCCTATGGCTGTCCTTACATCCACGCCATCCATCATTTCTACCTCTGCTCAAATGCCAGCTAGTGTTTCTAGTGATCTTGTTTTAACCAATGTTTCAGGTATTGGATCCACTACTCCATCTTCATCAGCTTTAGCCATACCGGAATGGTTATTTAGGAAAACTCCCAAGAAAAAGAAGAAGGTGCCTTTGGGAGATGTTATAGATCTCAACATATTGGAGCATATGCCCAAGAGACAAGCCAAGAGACCAAGAACCATGTCAAGTCTGACAGTTAACCCATCTGGAGAACGGGTGATAGAAGTTGCCACCCCCGTTGAGGGGAAAACTAAAGAAACAATCACAGATTGTGGATTATCGGATCTCAAAATTCTCATTGGGGAAGGCTACTCATGAAGGAGCCAAACAAGATGTGCACACTACTCTTGGGGCTCTTTTGGAAAAATATGACAAAGATAAGGCCACCAAAGATGAACTCAAAGCCAAGGTCGAGTAGCTCACTGCACTTTGCTATGCAAAGTAACCCAACCCACTCCATCTACTAAAGTCTCAACTACTACAACTATGATGATTTCATCTACAATTGATGATATTTCTTATCATGAGCTTGAGAAGCTAGGCTAGAAAGGGAGATCAGTGAGTGGATGGATGGAGAGAATTCTGTAGGAAGCCAATCCTTTAATCAAGGAAGCAATTGAGATATATAATGATTTGCAGGTTGTGAAAACCACTATTTCCAAAATGGATGAGGCCTTTTCAAGATAATAATAATCTAAATTTAAATTTGGCAACATGGAGTGAGATCAGAGAAGAAGATCCTGACTTGCTTCTTTAGGAAGAGGTGATCGATGATGCCTCAAAATTATTTGAATACCAAAAGGCCATGGAATTCTGGTGCCAAGTATTACAAGATTTAATTAAGAAGTTGGAGGAGAAATGAGTGGAAATTGAAAGAGTTTGCATGATAATTGAATCGGAAATGATGCACCACGAAGAAGTTGTACTCTAATGGAATCGAAGTGGCTCCGACGTAATCACAAGGAAGAATAAATTAATCAATGGAAGAGATTGCATAATTGAACAAAGCTTGCAATAGAGGGAAAAGAAACGAGTGTCTTGGCATGCTCATAAATGTCAAATGAAGGGATACATATAGGGTGCTAAGTAACCCTAGTGCATGACACACAAGCTAACCCTAATGACATCACCCATGTGAGATGACCCTCCATATGTGAGTGGAGGACACATGGATCACTCACACCAACACCCCCTTCATCGAAGCTAGGGTAGTGGCAATGATGAGTCAAAACAGAACAAGAAAACACTCCTAAACAACTAAGAAAGATGTGTCAATGGGGCCCGAGAAACTAAAGGCCTGATAAGGTGCCCATATACAAACACCATCTTCCTAGAAGAAGAAGAAGAGAAATGGGTCCTAACATAAAGCCTGATGAGGTACCCATGCACAAAAAGAAGTCCCAAGTAGTGAAGGAAAACCTAGTGGGAAAAACATCCACCACAAGAGAACAAAACACTCTCTAATCTAAGAAAGATGCCAAAGATGGGTCCTGGCCATAGACTAGCTTGTAAAGGTACCCATGTACAAAAGGGATATCCCTTAAAAAGATGAAGAAGAGGGAGATGAGATGGATGTAGAAGATGCCATGGATGGATTTGAACTCTGCAACTCTAAGAAGTCTCCCAGAAGAATGTCGATGATGAGATCCTTTGCCTCTAGACTGAAGAAGAGCCATCCACACCGAACTATGTGTCTACCCTTAGGAAGGAAAAAAATGATGTGCTGGAAGTCTACCCACTCCATGAAGGAAACCAAAGGTAGCAGAACACAAAGAACTCTGAGTTTGGTCCATGAAAGTGTGACATAGGTCTAGCAAGTGAGTGCAAAGGAACCGAAATGTAATGTCACGAGTGCAGAAATGTCAGAGTATGAAGGGTGAACACCTGTAGAAAAGATGTCCAACTAATGTGAAGGCAAAAAAACATCCCCCACAATAGAAAATGGATCCATAAGTAAGTGTGGATCAATGAAGGTCTCCAAAAAGTGGAAGTGGTAAGAGTCCTAGAAGGGGCACTCCCAACAACAGAGATGATGAACTCCTCTAAAATACCCTGTAGTACATCACAAGTGTACTCTATGAAAATATGACTAAGGTCAAGCGGATACTCTTCCTAATGAGGGGGCTTAATAAATAGAAGAGTGATGTCAGATAGGTATGAGTCATCCAATGAAGGTAGAGGGAGTGAAAGGGGACTCACACATTGAAGGTAGAAAAAGCAGTGGGTGTGATGACTGTATGATATTGTATAAGAGACTACTCAATATCCGAAGAGATGTGGGATGTGTTGACACTCTCTCAAATAGTAAGAGGAGGAGAAGAGTCCTCTCAGTAGTACTCTTGACATCAAAAGTAAAACCAAGTGATTATGTGTCGGTGGAACTATCATCACACGAAGAAATAGAGACAACCGAATCGAAGCGTAGTAAAGAAGGAGTGGGGTCTAATGAAATTTGAGTGAGTATGTCTCATATCCAAAGTATCTCCAACTAAATCTCTAGCACTTTGCAAAGTTTTCCTAGCCCAAAGAGGACTAGGAGAATCAAGCTCAGAGTCAGAAGATTCTTCACTCGAGTGAGAAGGGACATAGTCCTCATCATCACTACTGTCAGAATCGAAGACTCAAAAGTCTGAGGGTCAAGAAGAGGAGCACGCTCAACAACATCATCATCTGAGGAGTCGAATCCGAATCAGAGAGCTGAAGAACCTCAATAGGTGAAGAAGCCATGTGGTGCGAGGCACTAAAATCTATAATCCAAGTTGATGAAGGGACAAATTGGGCTACAAGGGCCTTTCCTTTCTTCTTATCATATTTATACTCTCTTGTAGTAGAAGATTTGGCCTTCAGAGCATTTTGTTTGATAGACTCAGGAACACCTATTTGATTTTTCTCAAGTAAATGAATAAGGTGATTAATTTGTTTTCTCATAAATAGATGCTCACTATGACCAGAATTATTGCAATAGGAACACAAAAACTTGTCTTTCTGTGCTCTAGGCTCAGAAGTCAAAGTGTTCATGTTAAATTTAGGTTTGGTCTTGGTTTCCTTCTTAGTTTGATCCTTTTTCTCTATCTTATTATCAGTCTTCTTTTCCTTACTAGTACTTGCTACAAGGGCATGTGACTTGGACTTGAGTGACCCCATTTGAATGAGTTTTTCCTATTCTCGAATGAGTTGGGATGAAAAACAATCAAAGGAGGGCATTTTCCAAGCATTGCCCAAGGCAACTTTTTTAGCATAGAAAGTAGACACGAAGACGGAGTAATCAGGACCTAACTTAAAAAGAATTGACAAGATCAATTAGGAATCTTTCTTTTCTACTTGACATTCCTTTAACAACAATCTAGTGTGAACAAACTTCAAGAAGAAGGCTTGTAGGTTTTCAAAGTCACTAGGATTTAAACCTAGTAGTTGGTTTTCCAACTCATGTGCTCTTAGTTCATCTTGTTGTCCAAACATTTCATCCAACATTTTCCACACTGAATTTGGTGTTTCAGATGACTCGATGTGGAAGAGTAAGTAAGAGAAATAGATTTGCAGAGAAAACCTAAAGCTTGATCACTACGGTTAAACCACTTAGATTTTTCAGGTTCATCATAAGGGTAAGTCTCATTTCCCAATGTGATGTGATATAACCCTTTAACCCTTAGTTTCATAATTATTTTTGATCTCCACTTGAAAAATTTGAATGGTGTGAGCAAAGGAAATGAATGAGCATCCATCATGAAGAGAGAGAGAAGGAATGTAGAAAAGAATCACAACCACCTGTGACAATAGAGTAGCCCCTACTTTCGGCACTTTATAGTTTAGTGCGTTGGATACAATCAGGTCCGAGTGTACATCTTAAAACAGTTGGTAACCCACCTTGCAATCAACGTAATAATGTGTAAGAGAGGAGACCACAAATAAGTTTTGTAGAGCGCAACAAGATAACACCGTATACAAGCACAACTTGCAAAAAAATATGAAAAGGGATAAAATCAAATCCTGGTTGTGAGAAAAAGTGTCTCACGTCGTAATGGATACCCCCTTACTACAGATTGTGGTGGATGCGCTCACTAGTCACAAGCAATAACAAGGGTAAATACAATTTGAAAATGGACATAGGAAGGGTCCAGATGATTTCTAGAACGTTGAAAAAGAATTCGGAAGGAAAATAGGTGCTCAGAGTGTCATTACACACTTGATCGCATGATTAGTAAAAAAAAGACAATAACGCTTAAAATTTACCATTTAGAAATGTCCAGTTTAGCTAATTTTAGAGCTATTGACTAAAAAAATGATAATGAACGTTATTGAAAAGACAATTTTAATATACTATTAATCATAATGAAAGATTTAATGAAAATCGTAATTAATAGAAATAAATTTAATTATAATTAAATCTAATTAATTACCAAAAAAACTAATTAAGATCTAAATCCTAATTAAATTAAATACTCCCCTTTGAATAAAGTTCCCCTAAAAATTTGAACACCCCCTTTGCAAAAATTTAAAAACCACCTTTTTAAAGATTTAAAAACACCCACTGGGGCTCGGTGGAGAATGAGTTGGGTGTCCCAAGGTGGGTGACCGTTGGAGAGGGGCTCAATGGGCGACATTTCGTTGGGAATGGGCCGAGCTAGAGGGATCCCGAGGGGAGGAGACCAAGGTGAGGAGATTGAGGTGTGTGGTGGGCCTCGGCGCATGTGGAGGAGAACAGGGGAACTCTGAGTGGGGGATAGAGTGGGGTTGAGGAGGATAGGCTTGGGGTGAGCCCAAGGAGAGGTGACCACACCGGAGAGAGTGAGCCATTGAGGACAGCTCGGTGGTCTCGGTCGGCATGTAGGGGAGCAAGAGTGAGCCATTGGAGACAATGACATGGGTGGGGGATGAGATGGAAATGGAGACAAGGCTCGAGAGACGAAGTTTGTGGGTGTAGCAGTGAGTTCAATCTAGAGCCGAGGTCACGAGTACTTTGGCAGAGGAGTCTCTCCCACAAATAAACCGCATCCACACACAGAGGAAACTTGACTCAACTTTCCAAAAATTACTTGGTCCACATAATGCAAGGGTTGAAAATGAGTGTGTTGAGATTCAACATAGGCTAAAAGACTTCAAACGAGCCAAGAGAGCTCGATGGAGAGAAAGGATTTGGCTAGGTAGGTAAAACACGACTCGGCCAGGGAAAATAAACTAGATTGAGAAAAACAACGTTAGAGGAGCTCGGTTCGGGGAAGAACAAGTAGAGAAACTAGGAAGAGGGAAGCTCGGAGGAGTTGGTGGTAACCTCGTAGGGCTATAAAATGACTATCCGTGCATGTTTGAACATGAGCAAGGAGCTCAGTTGAGAGGTGTTGGAAGCTCGAGCCAAGCCATAGTAAAAACACGTCCACACAAAAGAGTAGGAGGAAGGAGCTCAAGTGGAGGAGAGAGCTCATGGCGAGGCTGAATGAGCTCGATGGAGAGCAGAGGATCCCAGTGGTGAATGGAGAGAGCTCGGGGATGAGAAAAAAAAACACCAAACACAAAACCTACAATTTTGAACCTGAATCTGCTAAACACCATGAACACATAGAAAGCCAAAAAAATAGAGATCTACATTTTTTAAGTTTAATTAATATGAAAAAATAGAAAATAAACAACCTCTATTTTAGGTGACTTCTTAAATTTAGTCAGTAGTTAGCCAAATGTAGCTACAAAAGCCCTAAAAACTCAAGGATATCTGCACATGCACAAATAACATAGCAAACCGACAAATTTCCAAGAACAACTTGTTAATAACATTAGCAAGGAAATACAAAATCTAATGATAGAAAGAAAACTTACACGAGGAGTAAAAATAACGAAACCAAGAGTAATCACAACTCAGATGAAGAATGCACATTTACCCGATCTCAAATCTAATACCATGAAAGAGTTTGCGAGAATCGAATCAAACGATACACCATGAAGAAGTTACACTCGATGGAATCGAAGTGGCTCTGCATAATCGCAAGGAAGAATCGATCAATCAATGGAAGAGCTTTCATAACTAAACAAAGCTTGCACTAGAGGAAAAGACAATAGAGTGTCTTGGCATCCTCATAAATGTCAAATGAAGGGATACATATAGGTTACTTGAGTAACCCTAGTGCATGACACACAAGCTAACCCTAATGACATCACCCATGCGAGATGACCCTCTATATGTGAGTGGACACATGGATCACTCACACCAATAGAAATCACGGATGCCCTAAATGACATCTCAGAAGAATTTGATATTGCTAATTGTAAATTTTTCAATGAAAACATTGATGCTCTTCCTAAAGATCAAATTAAGGGAAATTTCAAGGATTTGGTGAAGCGTGATGATGAGGTCACCAAAACTTTCAATAGTGACTCCATTGACCGATTGGTCTTATGCCAAAATTTCATAGGGAGACTAAAGAAAGTTACGAATAAACTTCAAGAGTGCTAGCCAGATCACAAAGGAGATTAAGACAACAGATGTAGTGAATCACTATGCATGTGGGCCTAGAGATGAAGAGATTTAGGGAATCATCAAGCACTTCATTGAGTATAAGCATTGAATGGCTGTATGGGAAGGAGAACAATAGAAAATTGCAGAAGGAGAAGGTGTAGCTGAACCAGGCCAAAGTTGAGCGACCATGAAAGGGTCGATCCAAGCTCTGGATCGGTCAAAGTTGTAGGGTTGACTGAGTCAAACCCTTGTAACAAATTAGCTATTTTCATGGGAGCATGTTCCCTTAATTTAATGACATTTCTATTTTTAGAAAAATGTTAGTTAAGGGCCCAACTATAATGGCTCAGCCTAAGAACTTATAAATAGTTGAATGCTTCAAGTTAGTAGATATAGATTATTTTTGGGAGGAGTTTCTCTTCAAGCTTGGAAGAGTGCTTCAAAGATTCTAAGAAACCTTTTAATTATATTCAGAGTTACACCTTGCTATTGAAAATCTGATTTATTGTGTTGAATGGTTAATCAATGTTTACTTTGTGAATTTATGATTCCTTAGTGTGAGTGATTATCTTACCTTTATTTCAGGTTATCTATTTCATGTTGTGAAGGAATAATGTGATTATCTTTTATGTCAGTTGTGAAAACCTTATTTTCCTTTTGTATTAAGTTATGTCATCATTATCCCTAGTTGTAGAAATAGATGTTTGACATATGCATGTGTGGTTTCCTCATGATAAATTAATTGTGTGTTGAATCCAATTCAATCTATCCTTATGTATGCTCAAGTTTAATGAAGGAACATACACCCTTGGTTTGTGGTATTTTGTACCCTTTCGAGTGGTGATAGGTGAAGGTGGTCAGTGATGCAAGCATCCCTCCCACATTAACCCTTCCAGATATTAAACATCCCTTAATTTGGTGCATCACCACCCTTAGTATAGTTTCAGTTCTGCAAAATCTCTTTCCTTAAAACTCATGAAGATGTTAGCTTAGGATTAGATGGTCATTTTATTACACTAGGAGTAGTAAAGCATTTAGTTTAGGAAGAGGAAGCCAACCTTCTCTAGAGGTTCACCTCAAGCCCAAGTCCCATAGCTTGAGAGGTGATCCCATGTGTCCCAATCACACCAAACATCCTATTCACATTTTGGCCATTCGGAGGGTGCAGTGATTTGGTGAAAACAACTTGAGAGATAACCCAATGTTACCCAAAAGTAGGGATCCATAGCCAAAAATCCTAGGGTGCTACTTTTTGGTGATAATAGTTCTGGCATGCCCGATGGGACAAGTTTGAAGCACCTTACCACTTCATTTCATCAATTTGGTGTGTTCTTGGTGAGATTCAACCTTTGGAGGCACATACAAAGCACATCTAGTGACTCCATTGTGGTCCTTACGACCCATTCTCCTCGAAATTACAGACCTTTCTTCCATCCATTTCCATCCATTTTCTTCCCATCTCTTCCATTTTCTTTCATTCTATGAAGTTGTGCAACCATGGCTTCATTCCCATAGTGGAATTCACAATTAGCCTCTAATGAGCTTCACAACTCCTCCAGATCAGCACTATGACCAGATTCAAAACCACTATGCTTACCCATATGAGAAATGCCAAAACTAGTTTGGCTATGGAACCTATCAAGAACACGGGTATGCATATGTTGATAATGTCACTTACATGGAGAATGCTGGTCTATAGGAGAAGATATAAAGAATGGATACTGGCATGGTTCAATCTCGGAGCTACAAACATAAATGAAGGTATTTAGGATTGGTTGTAGGGAACCTTTTCCATGGAAAGGCCCTTTTCCAAGACACTATAGCCCACAGGAAAAGATGGATTTCATGGCTTAAATGCTACCCCAACTATTACAATGGATCAAGGGTATTAAAACATATGAGAAAAGTGCGAGATAATATTTTTAATGGGTAAGTCAATCACCAGCTCCTTGTTCTTCTTTCTCTCCTTCCCAAGCCTTATCATTTCAACATTTTCATGATTCAAGCTCATTGTATACTGCCCCAAATGCTGAGTTCCCTTCTCCATCTCCTAGCCTTCCATCCCATCTTGATTCTTCTACCAAGCAGTCATCCCCTCCAAAAATGAGGTTCCACTTCCTTCTCCACCAAAAAAGTTACAAAAACTGTTGTAACCCAACCCAACCCTCCTCTTGCTATCTCAAGTTTATCTTGGGAAGGAAACAATACTAAAACCAGCCAAGAGAAATAAGAAGGAGAGTCCAATCAAGAATAAATAATTGAGGATTTTAAAATATGGGATCTTAGATTCAAGATTGATAAGATCCCCTTGCTAGTTAAACCTATGAAGAAGATGGAGGTCCTGCCACAGGTGGAGGCTGATTTTACAGAGGAGCAAGAACAAGAAGTAGATGATCAACGATCTCTTGTACTCTAAATGTAGTGTGCATATTGGCACCATATTCTCAGAGGTTGCTGATTCATCTCATCTTACAAAGTCAAAGAAAGAAGAGGAGCATGTGCAAACAAAAGAGGAAAAGATCCCTAAAGTGCAAGATGTTTCGATGGAATGTAGTGACCCTCATTGTCTGGATGCCTAGAGCTTGCTACACTATTGGAAGGTTGTATTGAGCCAAAAAACCATCATCATCAATTGCAACCAACCATGAGGAGCCTCATGTTATGGAGGAGAAAAAATCAGATTCTGAATCCTTGGATGAAGAAGAGATCATAGGAAGCTTCTTGCTTTCTTTTGATGGTGAAATTTTAGATTCTTCTTCTATTACATCTTTGCAAGAATATGATTTTGTGGAGGAGTTCGATCTCTCAAAATTTATGCTTGAGGAGGAGAAGGAAGATGATGACAAAAAGGTAAAATCAATCATCATGGAAAAGGCAGTTTTGGAAGAGGAAACATTTTTGTAGAGTCGAGCAACATTTAAATCAGCCAATAAGCAACCACCTTCCGTGAGGGTTCTGCAAGATGACTCCATTCATGGAGTTTAGATTCAAAGAGATGGGAAAATCAAAAGGATCATCCCATTGGTTCCCAGGGCCCCATGCCCAATCAAGTATTTACCTTTATTGGAGCTAAGGGAGAAGCCAACACCAATCATGCTCACTTTAGAGCATGAGGATGATCTTTAATGCACCAAGGATCAGCCAGTAACACCTCCAACCAAATGATGAGCATCTTAAGGAGGTATTCATTTTGTTTGTTGATACTTTGGGTGGTTGGGTGGAAAATAATTTTCCACTCTTATTACATGCCATGTCCATTGCTAAATTAATTACATGGCCACACTTTATAAATAAGGGAAGCTATTTCTCCCTACCTGTTGTAGGCTTTGTTTAGCTTTTCCTTGTTTTGGTTAGTGTAGGAGTAGGAGTAGGTTTGTTTCTAGTAGAAGAAGTGATTTTGCACACTTTGCATGTCTTACTTAAGGCATGTATGATTTGATCTTTTGTATATAGTTTTTGTTCGTGTTACTCCAGGAAGTACAAAGCATCGAGACCCTTTAGTTGTTGTAGTAAGGAAACTCATAGTTGCATGTAATAGTTGCAAACTTAAAATCAAACAAATGTAGAGCAACTAAAATCAGTTAAGGAGGAAATATTGTTGATTCTCTCCAAGAAATAGCTACATCGCCCATGAAAGCAATAAAAATTAGCTAACAACCCAATTTAGAATCAGCTCCATCATTCAAATTGAGGATCAGAGTGCGAGAATGAGTGAAATTAAATTTTAAGATAATTTTCTACTCTCAAAAAAAATTTCAATATTTTCTTATTGGCATTGGAAAATGTGAGCAGGGCAAGGAAATTCTAGATACAAGAATTAGCATTCCTAATGTTTTGGGGTCAATAACTTCATAATTTAGATAAGCTCATGATGATAATGTAGACTCCATGCCTAATGGAAAAAAGCAGCAAATGGTCATGCTCCATTTAGCAACTAATGACTCCCGTGAGTCACCAAACTATTATCTAATTTCACTACCTCGGTGAAATTTGATAACTAGCAAGCTTATTGTGATAATTAGAAAAAGGGCCCACATGGAACGAAATGGAAAACATGCCTCCCGGCATTTTCTCACAGCTTACATGTATCTAAGGAATTACATAAAGTGTTTAGGAGGGTGTAGATTTCAAGGATAGCTCCCAAACATGGATTCAACCCACCGAGCTCATAATTGAGCTATCATGACCTCCCAAGTGAGATATTTTGTATTGGGTGAGCTGAGATAATGCTTTGTTGGAAATTAGCCGGGTAAGGGTCATCGAACTATGAAAATCTTCACATAGATTGAGATCTACAAGTTTTGGGTGAGCTCTTTTCACAAGGGAAAGATCCCAAGTCGCACTAAGCTATTTTAATGATGTATGGGCTCGAGATAAGAAGATACATCAAATTTCACATTGGAATGACTGAGATGTGTCAAACAGAGTTGTGCGTATAACCCGCTGATATTGAGGGAGCTTGAGATGCGATGCTTAGGGTTCAAGGAGCAAAGCTAGACAACGAAGCGAGGAGATTTCAATTCACATGGCAAGGAGAAATTTATTTTCAATGTTGGAGAAGCGTTGATATCTTATTGATGGAGGAAAATTTGTTTTATATGAAGACGCCCTCGATTTCAAGGCCAAGCCAAAGCCTTTGTTAATCATGCTCTACGCAAGAGAATGAGCCCATTCAATCCACCGAGCTATGTGTTGTGGAAGGGTGTTGAGCTCTTGTGTTAGAGAAAATGTGGAGGACTTGACATGTTGAGCTTGAGCTAGTGGCGAGTATTAGTGCAGGCCCATACATTCATGGAGGTGAGTAGATCGGGGTTTCCATGTGATGGCACGATACAACATTAAGAGGTTGAAGCATAGAGGAAGCCCTCAAGATGCGTGGGGCCTCCATGTGGAATGACAGAGGTATGTGGGGATATGGTAAGTCAGTAGTTGGAGTTAAAGGAAGGGGTCTGAGCCCAAAATTATAGGTGACAAGGTTGAAAATAAATTGATACCAATGCAAGAAGTGAATAGGTGAGCCCACAACCAAATGTAAAGAGGGGAAGTGTTGGGCGGTGTTAGGCTGAAGTACTTAGTAGCTCGGTGATCAAGCATAAGGATTAATCACCATGTTTAAGAAATAGGTTGGTGCCGATGTCTAAAACAAAGCTTGAGGAGGCAGGGGAAAGAACCAACTCGGTGAGTCAAATGCCAATATGACATTACAATGATCGATACACCAAACACCCCTTCCCGTGTCAAAAAAATGAAATTAGAGATGGGCCCACCATTTTTCTTTAATTCCCTTGAATGATTAAAAGATATGCATAATATTGAAGAAAGGGAAAAATTATTAAAGTTATCTTTTCACAACCAAGAATTAATTACACAAATCCGTGACGTTACAAGTAGACTGGTAATCCCAAATTAGTCGTGATCACTCGATGGCCATATCTTGAGCATTTCTCAAAAAAATCACACAAAAGTGGCGTCGTTTGAATCATGATTCTGAACCCGATGCAAAAATTTAAAAAATCTAGAAATTAATGAATATTTGATAGTGTATTTCTTAAAAAAAATATCCCACTTGAAAGAGATAATTAGAAGGTGGTTGAGAATGTATTAAATGAGTATGGCCATCATTTTCTCCAGATTAGGGTATGGTGATAGCATGAGGAAGATTTTGCAAATCTATTTCCATGATTTCACCTCATTTATTACAACTTACAAGTTGTTGAAGGGGATATTTTGGGATTTCACTCTTCTCTCTTTCTCATTCTATAAATTATAATAGGGGGTCATTTGTAAGGGAGTTAGTCATTTTCTCCTGTCCCCTCTCTTTCTTCTCTACTGGGTTGAACGTGGAGCTTAGACCTTCTTCCAAAGATTTGTAATAGTATTTTATTCCTTTTTCCCACAAATTTTATAATGTGCATATTTATTGGAGCCATATAATGTTTCCTTTGATGCATTTCATCCATCCTTTGCATGTTTTATTGTCTCTACTCGCCTCTCTTCATTCAGTAGGTTATACTTGTACATATTATTGGTGTCTATTGCAAGTTTTGTGGATCTATGTTTAGTGGGTAACAAATGGTGCTTTGTGTGAATCTATATTTGGCCTATGGTGCATTTTGTCCACCCTTTCCATTTCTCACCTCTCTCCATTTTTCAGTTGAATCCTTGGCTAACAACCCTCCTTTTCCGGTGTATCACCATTGTTAGTGTAGGATTTATTTTTCATGCACTCTCCTATTTGAACTCTTGGAATGTTAGATTAAGATTAGATAGCTATGCTTGCATTAAGTTTAACTTGTGGTAGGTAGTTTAGGAGTAAAAGCCAACTTTCTTTGGAGGGTCTTCTCAAGTGCACAAGTCCCATAGCTTGAGAGATAACCCAATGTTACCTAGAAGTAGGGATGCATAGCCAAAAATCATAGGGCACTACTTCTTGGTGATAATAGGGCTTACTATGCTTATATTGAAAATATTTCATTACATGCTAAACATGTCCCTAGGAAGATTCATAATTCTACATTTCGTATGCAGACTATTCACATGTTTTGATGGTACTCGTGACCCGCATGCTCATCATCTACACTACCGCACACATATGATCTCTTATTCTCGTGATAGATTATTTCTTAAGGCCTATCGATACAATTTTATTGATGAAGCGTTGCAATGGTTAACTCATCTTCCCTTTGGGTCCATTATAACTTACTATGACATGGAGGATGCTTTCCTCCATCGGTTTATCATTAACAATGAAAATAAGGTTACTTAGGACTACTTTCCTACTTTACATCAGGGCTCATCTGAACCTATCAAGGATTATATGTTACGGTTCAATGCTTGTATACATCAACTGATATTCCAACCTATTGATCTAGAAAATAAATTTATTTTCTGTCATGGTCTGATTCCCGCACTTAAGAAAATATTGTAGTATGATACATGTGAGTCATTCATTCTTCTCTGCTATAAAGTCCTATATCTAGAGAAAGATCTTCTTTTAACAAATGTCATTGAACATCCACATACATATAATTCTATTATATCATCTAGTCATCCTCCATCAAAATTAGTTGAGCATCCTACATAGTATCCACATTTTCCTCAAAATCAAGGAAATCAGCTCAACCTACTCCACCACCATAACATACTTATCTTCCTCCTCCTTGATAGGTTACTTCTCGTTACACTCCAGCTATGTCACATGAGCCATTGTATTTCTCCCATCATGATAGACCTCATGATGTATTATTTTCCTTACTTGAAAAGCACCTAATTTGCTTACCATCTAGCCATCATCATCCAAAACACATGCTACAACATCAGCACAACCAACCTTATTGTAATTATCATCACATAAATGGCCATAGGGATAGTGAATGTGTTGCCCTTCATGATTGATTGTAATAGTTAGAGGATAAGGGCATCATCTCCTTTGGCTCTCACTCGCATGAGCCATCTATCTCTCCTCTACCTCATCACAGAGTTTCTACTATAGTTGAGTCATCTCCTACACTGGTGTTCTGTGCCATGGTACATCCACCATCGCAGCTTGTTACTCATGTATGCTCTCCACCGCATCCATGAATTGATACATCATCACATCCATTACATTCACTTGATCCATCGCATTCACGTTATCCACCATATCACACGTCTCCTTCACATCGCCTTTCACAACCCACCACTTTCACACATACCACCTCACCTTCATTTGAAATCTAGTTCGGTTCATGCACTCATGTTGCTTCCATCCCACATGACTATACCACTTTACACCACCTTGGTCTCTGGTAGGTGATTACTATCATCTCATTCCCTGATGACGCACTTATGTTCTTATGGTTCTTACATGATTGTTTAGGGTTTTTGTCTAATAACCTTTCATCACGTGCTACGTCATTCATTTAGCGCATCTAATCATTTCTCGATGAAGCACTCTTACTTTCTCGTGGTTCATTATTGATCACGAGGGTCTTAATTAAATGAACCTAATTATCCATATGTTTGGGGACATAAATAATTTTCTCTTCTCACATTCATCATACTAACATATTATGATTACATTACATTATCACGACACACATTCATCACAACACGTTAGTTCAATCATCATACATCATCTCTTTTTACATTCATTCTACTATCATCATCATACTAACTACGCATTAAAAATTCCATTCAATAAACATTAACAATATATAAAAACATCACATACATTCTAACACTAATCACCAAATCATACATCATCGATCACATTACGACATCAATACACCATAAAATAAGCTCATCATATATAAATCACATGTGTCCATACATATATAACGAATACAATCATCACTGGGGGCAACTCCCCTACATCATATACAATAATACTAATTACACCTCATCATCACTATCACTCTTGGGTACTATGAGAGCCCTAGAACTAGATACCTCACCACTAAATTTACATCGTTGTTCGTGACCTCGATAGCTCTCCACTTGCCTACGTAATAAGGTATTCTCCATATACTTCTTAGAGAACTCGACGCTTCAAATCCATGTATCGTGTGAACACATCATGCGCTAAGGGACCACCACCCAAATCCTCTCGAGATCATCGAGTCTCCTTGCGTGCCTCATCCCTCTCACTCAGTAATACAACACACGTCACACTAATATGGCCACCGGGCTTGAACAAATGGGAATTCTCTCCTACTATATCATCCACTCGCTCAAGTATCCCTCCACCAAGTACGTCGGTAGGAAAGTTCCACATCAATGTGAAGATGGATGTGTTTACTATCAAGGACCAATATGCATCACCTACAAAAACAATAACACAACACGTTAGACAACCATTATTAAGCCATAAGCCATAAAAAAATACATGACATAACTATATATAGATACTTACACTCTTCTACACTGTCACACACATTATTGGGGAATGTCCTTCCCCTATCCCACTCCTCCCTGCGGTAACCTTGCTACATCTAAAAATAATGGAAACAACAATACCCACCGGTGTTCCACCCACCATGCACGGTACTCCTCTATGTAACCTACATCATCCACATTTATCACATCTATTGCCATGGCTACCTCATCCAGCCCAAGAGGTGATAGATGCCTTGTTGTAGGCCCCGGTATCATTTTGGCCCTCCTAGGTACTCTATAGCTCTCAAACATATATATGGCTCTGGGCACATCTTGAGCCATACCAAACTGTCGTGATAATCTCTCCATCCGAAAAATCTTAGAAACACACGGACTTTGATCCTCTAATCACATCTTCATCCAAATATAATGCAACTCTACAACATCCTTAGGACATCTCGCCATAGCCACGGTATGGCCTCCATGTAACTGACTTGGGCCTCATCCTTTCTATCAGCCCCTATAGGTATCTTTTTCCATCCTATGCCTGCAAATATTAATCCACCTTCTTGCATATATCTTTGGCGTAGCCAACTCTCCTCATGGACCTCTAACTTGTCTCAAAACAACTATATGCTCATAAGCCCACACGTGCAATAGTGTGGTGCCTCCTATCCCACCACCATGCTCATCATGAGTAAATATGTATAGATCTTAGTATAGGTGGGACAAGACACACCATACCCATGCATATCTACCGATCTCCTCCTATATGCCATCATTCACCAATTCCTATCAATTCCCCTTAATGAACTAACAAGGGGGAAACTAACATAAAATATCTCTATGAGTAATAAACCGATTCAAGAAATCAATGAATGTATTCAAATTCCTAACAATCGAAATCATATCACAATCAATATGAATTCAACACAATGTACTCCCACCGACCTAACTTGGGAGCTATGTGTGACCTCCCGCTTGACCTAACTTGGGATATTACATCCATTGCTTTCCTAGATGACCTAACTTGGGAAGCTATTCTACATTTCCCATTTTTCTTCTAGATGACCTAATTTGGAAGACATCACATTGCTTGTGACACCTATGGAGTGGGGGAAAAGAGTTCCTTTATTATACCACTCCTATAGGGGTCAACTATTTGATCAAAATCATTTGGATCCAAAACCACAAATCTTTGATATGAGTCCATCTACAACAACTAGATCTTGAGGATATAGTTAGAGATTGGAGAATAACACACTTTTCTCCCTACACTCTTCCTTTGGTAATAGGATTTCCAAATCCTCCGGATGTTATTCATATGCATGCATTCGAGTCGAACCGATCACTCCCTTCCCCATCTTAGTGTCATTTTACGCATTTGAAATCATCATACATTACAATCACCACTCTCGTTTAGTGCACTTTATCATACCAGTATGATTTTCATTACGTTGTATGTATCAACCTGTTGATCCATGGTTTGACACACTTTATAGTTCTTTTAGCACACTTTTACTACCACATTTGCACATTTTACTACAACATGGGATTCTCCACTTTCTCTCGTATACACATCTCTATCTACTTTTTGTTATCAAGCTTTCCACTCATGAACATAAAGTGGGGGCAAATGTAGTAAAAAAATCACGTACTTGATATTAAATTTATACCGCCAAATATGTTATTTTATACATGGATCTTACATGAGAAAAGTATTCACTAATGACCTATCCCCTAGTCTTGTCGTCAGTTAGTTGGTCATTTTCATCATTTATCTTGCACAATTGTTAGTTATTTGTGCAGATTATGGTCATCTATGAGGGAGTCTCGGTGTCATTATTTGGTCATTTTTCATCTCTAGTCTTTGAATAGGGTGCCTAGGATAGTAATGGGGTGCCCGTAGGTGCCACGATCATTCATTTAGGTGCCCTGGTCTTGAAAATACTTGCATCTAATTTAGAGTTTTGAGTTTGGTCTTTATAATTTTCCCTCTCATTCCCCTAGGTACTAGTTGGCATGTCGGGTCATTAGTGTCGAAATTTGAGCAAGAGATCCCTATATAAACATAACATACTTACTATTTTATGGGCGGACTATCTATATCTATTATCGGGGATAGCTATCTACTAAGGCAAGGGACTTCATTTGGGCATAATTTTATCAAAAAATACATAGGAAGGGTTGTATTTATTCTATTTCATCCACCATTTGCATTTTACATCTAGTTAATGCCTCCAATCTTTACGTCATTGGCGCTAGGGCACCCTAGGCACATAATTGCACACACAAAAACATATAACTACATTGGGTATAGAATGTAGTGCAACACTTAGTTGTAAGTCCACCATTGTGGCAAATAAGGTCAGTCTAACCCCTTCATATGCATATTTCATTTTTAGGAATTTGATGCTTTGTTGCAGATTTGCATGGCATCATCAACGAGATTATCATGCGACACTCAAGTGATAAGGGTCACGATATTGTGAATATATAGCGACACTATAAAATTCATATCCTGAGCTATTCGGAAGACCAAAGTGCCCATACTATACACCAGGCACCCACAGTTCCCCATTTCTCCTTTAGGTGCCCCATCTGTGCAAGTCACCATCTCTTTGTAATTTTCTAGGTTGTTCTGTCACACTTTCCTTTTAATGCACATCATTCTGTTTGGTCCTAACACACAATGAGAGGTAAGTTATTTCTAGGTTAGTATCTTACCCCATTTTTATTTCATTTCATTTAAATATCAAAATAAAATATTTAGCATCAATATTTCGATTATATTATTTATTCCATTTCTATACTTGCTTAGATGAAATATAGATATAGGTATTAATTTTATATTTTAGTTAATTAGATGTCATCTATGATAAATTTTTCTCTCATAGCTAGCTTGAACTTGACCTTGGGAACTTTCTATGGCTGCCAAGATTGAGTGCATTTATAGAACAAGTCTTGAAAGGTGTGAATTCCATGCTTATAAAGGCGGAGAATAGGAACCAATGGAACCTCATCCATAAATTTGTCCTAACACTTGAGTAGGGGGACCACCATAGAGAGTGGAGATTAAAAGAGAGGGTTTCCTGAAGCCATCACCATTCACCCTAATTGTTCAACCTCCCTCAACTACTATTTTTAGCATGTGCATTTGATCACATGTAACTACTCTTAGAACACTACTCAACCTCTATAAAAGAGCATGGTTATCCCTTTGTAAATCCTCTTGAATTCCTCTTATATTCTTGCAAAATTACTTCAAGTCAACTTTGCTACCCAATATTTACATATTGGAAGCTATATCCAAGTCAAATATATGTTCGTAGCATTGTAATTCTCTCATTTGGAGACCACTTTCAAGAGCACCCACAATCGACTGGAAGGTTTTCTTATGTATTTTGCTTGTCTTTCATTTTAGTTATATTTTTTGTGCTCACAACCATTTTATTCCATATCTTGTTTACTACTGATTTTAACTCAATTAAAAGATTAGTTAAGTCAAAAATTTAAAATAACTAATAAATTATTAATTCCTCAAAAGGGGTCTTGTGACCATTTTATTCATTTAATATATCGACAAATCATACAAGTTATAAAACATTAAGTATGAATGTAGACAATGTCTACCTATACACATATTATGATAAATAGGCCATCCATAACTTTATTAATACCAACAATTCATGAAGTTGTAAAATAAATTTCATTACAAATTTATAATTATAACTTTACATCAGGGTCATAAGCCCATCTTTTCATTTAGGATTTCATCATGAAATCATTTAATACAAACAAGAGACTTATAAAAGGAAAGATCCTTTATACTTGTGACCATATGGTCATACTCATCAAAAGCATTAAATCAATATAGATATTCACTTCATAGTTTCGTTATTTACCTCTACAATAATTAGGAGAGAGAAATATACAACGGTCATTCAAGGAACTGACATGAGACAAATCACTCATTTTCTATAGCATAATCATTATAAAATGATAATAATAGTCAAAGTTTGACCCTACATCAAATCATACTATCCTTCAATTGAATAACCAGTTAAGACAACAATAATAACATCATCATTTTATAACAATCTGAAATAACAAGTCACATACAACATAAAATAATTATCTTGAATAGCAATTTATATATTTAATCCATATTTACCACAATTTCCTCAATTAAAAGTCAAACTAGACAACATAATTTCAATTATAAGTCAAGACCGATTCCATGTATTGATAACATTAAAATTATTGCCAACTGTATTAATTTGTAGCAACTCCCACTGTGTATATACAAATAAATTTGTAGATTATTGAGCTATCATACAAAATTACCATATTGTTAAATTATAAAATCTCTCAACTCACTTACAAATTAATTTGCAAGGTATTGGTATTCAAGCGATAATAACCAAATATTTAACTGACTATCTACAAACATTCCAATCAAATTACAAAGAAACAATAATATTCCTAACATCCTGTGACAGAACTAAATTCCGAGAACGAACAAACAGATAACTAAAAATCACCTAGTCTATTCATTCACGTCTCCATACAAGAGACCAAAATATAGTTGATACAATATCAAGGTTTACCATATCCTTTAACACAGAGGACTGCTATGGGTATTATATAAATTGTAACACCACATGTATACATTCAAAGTCAAAAGCCAAAATAATTTTATATCTACTAGGAATCTAAAATCTAAAAGAAAGAACAATACACTTTTTAAGACACAGTCAAACTGGAATAACACATTTGTTATCCTCAAATAGATACAAAAACTAGGACGTCAATTCCTTTCCCTTTACTTATTTTATTTTTGAAATAAGCAAATCAAAATACAACACGATGGAGAGTTTCCTAAAACTCCTAACTCATTTGCTTTACACAATACCGTTTACAAAGCATGAACCACTTATTTTTCACAAAATACTCACACCCAAGTTATATCTCAACCTACAGTCACTTACTTCATTATACAATTCTGTCATCCAAAAAGTAACAGTTCAAACTAAAATTCATGAATACCCAGATTATAGCTTAAACTAAATCACATAAATTAGTATGCAATTTTCTTGATGCACAAAATATGTATTTAAAAATAGGAATCGCACATACCCGGTTTCTATTGTACGTTTCAAACCTCAAAATATGTATACATTTCTAGAATGAAAATGATATACAATTCAATCCATTTCAAATTAAAAATAATGCATACCTAGTTTGTGTTTTACTCACGGTTATACGAATATGTGTACTCTTTTTACATGCAAGCTATATACTTCAATAAAACAAATATTATAGTTCTATATCCATATTCCACCATGAAAAAGATCAAAAACACCTAGTTTTCCATTATCATACTATTACTATCATGTTACAGAGAATGAGGAAGAAGCTCATTCCTGGGGTATGAAATATTTTTCTCAACTTGGCCCTTTTCTCTCTGATTTTCTTCCACAAGTAAAAAATAACAATATTAAAATGAAACATTCCTTTTTACAACGAATTTGCACCATATCCATACTCCCAATCATTCTTATGGACATAAAAGAGACACAATAGAGGAAAAATACCATCATCTCCATGACCAAAAAAATAACAGAGCATATCCAAAACAATGCAGGACCAAATGAGAGAGAAAAGGAGAGATGCGATCATATTAGGGTGGCTTCTCAGGGAAGTTAACCATTCCCAAGAATTTATGTTTGAATTAAGTACTCATAAACCATAAACCCTGTCATGTTACTTACCATCTCACGTACCGAATCAACCCCACATTAAACAACCTTGCTAATATAACATTTCCCATTACTAGCTCACATTATACCTGCTTAAAATTTGGCTAATGTTTACAAGATCATATTTACTATGTCTTATAAACATTAGAATATATGGACAACAATTAAATAACATTAAGGTATATGCCTTCATGCAACATTATCTTATATACCACCTCTTAAACAAATATCAATTTTATATGCCATAAGCGTATGCGTGCTATCTACTTTATTAAGTGGTAATATTTGTCATGTATTTAAATAAATATTCACATAAACCTAAACCAATATGAATTTCCAAGACCATCTAATTCATGGACCATTCCAACAATGTCAACTCATTGGAGCTAGCCGATTAAGTTTTATACTTACCACACACAAAGTTAACACAATTTATATATACACCACAAGATTTTATAGAACATTATTACGAAACAAATGATTTAGTAAGTGATTAAATAACCTT
>CM031239.1:609843700-609933689 GCA_018340775.1 Taxus wallichiana var. yunnanensis | reverse complement strand
TTACTTAGCTTTTCCATGCTTTCTTCCAGCTTCTCACTTCATTTTGTGCATGTTTTGGCCTTTAGTGTCAGTAGACTACCACCTCCCTGGAGCCTCCCAGGGTGGGGCGTGGTCCTAGGACCACCTCCCCGTGCACTAGGGGTGGCGGTCCTAAGACCACCTTTTCAATAAATCTTTTTCATGCATTTTTTAATAGTCTTGATGGCTTAGTTTTCCTTCCCTCTTCTATTTTTAAATAGATTTAATTAGTTTTAACTACCTCTTCTTTCCTTGTGCATGAAGGCACATCCCAACCTCCAATTCCTATATATTCCATGCTTGTATTCAAGAAAAAGGCCTGAGAATTTTGTGTATCTTGTATTGTATTGCTACCACAATCTTGCTAGGAATTGCATAGCCAAGCTCATATCTCTTGTGTTATCTCTCTTCTACTTGCATTGCATCCAGACTACCTTCAAGCTGCCATTGCTCAAGCACCATCCTCTTGTTTTTTGTTCTTACATTCCCAATCCCTTGGACTCATATGAACACACAAAGAAAGAAAGGACAAACTGAGGGGAAAAATTACTACACAACTAGATTTACCTCTATTTATGTGAATTCCAGGTTGGATTTTTGTTTGATTTCCTTCATTCTTACAATTTATCATTGTTACATCATATCAAATAGAGTAGAAATCAATTTCCTTTCATTTACAAGTAATTAGTTAATTTCCAAGAGGGTTTGAATCTTTCATAGAAACCCCCGGTGATGGATCCTCTTCTTCCCATCCCTATGGATCTGAAGGAGAGAATATCTGTAGGAGGTTGTCTACATATCATATAGATCATTTGGAAAATTTCTTGTTTTAAGTTAGTTTAGTTTCAATACACTCAACACAGTGAATAACCACACCGGGTTATTTTTCTTGTTTAGTTTTAGTGTAGAAATATTTTAATTATTTAGAATAGAAGAAAATTGTTGTTTGTGATTGTAATATTTCAATTTTGTGATTTGTTTAGATTAGTTTCCTTTCAGTAGTAGCATAGATTGTTAATTTCATCTTAGTTAATTTACATGGACACTTCAAACTAGATCAACACTTAGATCCAAGTTAGGAAAACAAACCATAGGGAATTTACGCTACCCATTCATAGCCTCTAAATCTCCCTTTGCCAACTCAACTACCAGAGATCACACTACTAGATCTTAGTCACTGATCCTCCTATAGTTAGCCACACACATTCAACATCAACTGCTCCATGACATGACCTCGGGGGGTCGAGTGTGGTTGAAGGTCATGTCAATTTTCATCCGTACAAATTGGTGAACCCGACGTGAAGGATTAATTCCTTCTTTTTTTTTTCTTTCATTTTATTACCTCACCTCTCCATTTCTTCCCCTATTTTGGTAGGTATTTTATACTTTCTAAAATATGTCTGGAAGAGAGTTTGGTGGGCCATTTGGCTCTTGATAGATATTACACCAACGTGCAACCACAACAATCCCCTTCTCTTTCAAGGTGGGGTGACAATTACACAAGCAACATCCAAACCTCCCCTAGTTACACTTCAAACCCCATTAGCTATGTAAGGATGGAGGAGGTTGATCAACCATTAAACATGCAATATGGTCAACCCAATGCAAACCACATTGTTATCACAAATGGAACAGGTTCTTACCATAGAGTCTTGTCAAGACCTCACATTGCCATGCAATCAATAAAGATGATCTATTTACATGAATAACTAATCCTCTTTGTTAGATAGATGAGTCTTTGATAGAATGAAGGCTTCAACCTCTAAGATTTTGAATACCTATCCTAAGATTCTTACTTCTGAGGAAGACAAGAATTATAACACTCGAACAATTCATGACAGGTATCATGAGCCTACTCAATCAAACCCTACGCCACAGACACCCCAACAAGGGACTCAATCCTCTCCCAATGATCTCATTTCTACTTTAGTAGGGAGGATTAGAGAACTAGAAAGTTCCCAGACTTCACAACCAACACATGCAGTAGGGCATAACATGGGGTATCTAGTTGACAACAAAGGATACATCCCTTCCAATGAGAAACCAATGCAATATCATGTACAACAAGGTTATCCGGTTCATTCAAATCCAGTGATCTTCTCACAGGGTTAGACACACTAGGGATGGGTCCTCATCCTTCTCAAGCTTATCCTACACAAGGGCTTTCTGGAAGTGCATTCTTGAATGCCACCACAACAAGAAATGCGACGTTCCCTGGTTTTACCCGCTAGTCCATATCCTAGTACTATCCCACCTTACATGCATATGTATTCAAAACTCCCCAGATGGACCCATATACCATTCCTTCTCCCTACATGCCATATCAAGGGACCCCATATGTTCCCATCAATGCTTATAATGCATCTTATCCAACTCCTCCTCCTCCACCTCCTCATCAAGGATCTTCAATGGTGGAATCTTACGCAATGGGTACATACATGAGTACTTAAAGGAGCCTCTTGACTTCACCATACGTGGTGTCATGCTTCCATGCCCATTTCCGATCTTCCAAAATTTAAGGGAGAAGGAGACCCAAATGCTCATATCAAGGCCTACGCTACTACTATCAGGGAATTGCTTCCTTGGGATGTTGTAGTGGCTAAGATATTTCCAAAGACTCAAGGAATCACATTGATTGGTATTACCATATTCCAGAAGCTTCTATACATTCCTTTAAACAACTTGTTTCCAGTTCATCAAAGCATTTGACATGAACAAGTTGTTGCATATAGGGATTAGGGAGTTCTTGCATATTAGATAGAGAAAAAATGAATCTTCACCCATTTCATCCAGAGATGGCACCAAGTTCTCTATTCCTCTAGCAAGTGCACCCAACATGGACCAATGGAACTTTGTGATCTTTTCCTTCACTCACTCAATCGAGAGACTAAGGAAGAGGTCCAAAAGTTTCCTTTCCATAGTTATGAGGAAGTATTGAAGGTGCGCTTTGGATTGACCAAGCCTCTATAGATAGTGGGCATAAGATATATGGTCCCAATGGGAAATTGGTATCCCCAAATCAAAATAATGCAAATTATCAAAACAATGGTGCCAACAACCAAGGACCTAAGGGTGTGAATCACAATCATGGTGCTACCACAATAGTGCTATTGATCAAGCCAAGAACATTGGTTTTCCAAACAATGGAAACAATAATAATAATAACAACTCGGGAAATCAAAGAGGCCCTAACACTATGTCTTCTATCAACACAATTGATGTAAATCATCCACCACAAAATAAAAATCAAACCCAAGGCCCAAACCAAGTATCAAAACTCTGCCAAGGGGCAACAAATCATGGTTATAACAATCAATTTCAAAACTACAACCGAGGTTATAATCAACAACAACAAGATGCTTATCAAAGGCCAAGAGATTACAACCCTAACCTATATTGTGGTTTCCATAAGGTTTGAGGTCATGATGATAGGAATTTCCATGATTGCAACAAGTTTCTGCAAAGACTTCCCAAAAACCAAAGGCAACTCTTTGTAGACATGTTCCTAGAAAATCCTAAAACAAACTCACAATCTGACTATACATGACCTGTAGCTCCTCAAAATGCTAATGTGAGCAATTTTTGAAGATCCACTCCCTACACATCCTAAAAATTTCAAGTGAATCCTCAAAATATAAACAAAGGGCATTCCTATAGGAAACAATGACCATGAAGCCTCAACTTCTAAAACTCTCAGGTCACTCCTAACCTTGGTTCAAATGATAATAAAAAATCTTGGGATTAGTTGAGCTAGAGGTTGAGTGTGAAATTAATGCAACAACTCGATGAAGGAGTATGTTTCACAACCCCTACCCACTCTTTCCTTCCCATAGGATGACATTCCTACAATCACAAAACCAATAGGAGCCTATGATTTAATATCATATTTGAACAAGACCTTTTCTCACATTTCATTTCTAGATTTGTGAAGAATTCACTTGCACATCATTCTGCATTGCTCAATGCACTAGGTCTTGGTCATCTAATCCATGTTACACCACCTCCTAGTGCTCAAATAAATCATATTGACTTTGACATACATCCTCCAGGACATAATGATAGGGATACTGGGTTTGTTTTTATATAGACAAGATGCCATCTGACACTGAAATTTCCCAAAGAGGTGATCCTACCTTATTTTTACAAGTCTGGGTTTATAAAAATTACATTAAGAGAGCCATGATTGATGATGGGGCTGCTGTAAATGTGGTTCCTTCTCTTTCTTGCAAAGTTGGGATATGGAGAGACAAATTGTTCCTCTACAAGAAACACATTACGGGGGTATGATAGTCTTAAAGTGACCTCGATTGGAACCATAGTTCTTCCAATCACACTTGGTCCAAAAACCATCTTGATGGAGTTTTACATTATCGATAGGGAAACAAGTTATAACATGATCCTCGGAGACCTTGGATTCATCGAATGAAGGCTATCCCTTCTACCCTATTCCAGAGATTAGATTCCTCCATTTGGGGAAGGTCTTCATCACTCAAGGGGATCCTAAGCCCTTCATATACACTTAGAAAACCTCAAGAAGAAGAAAGGAGTCCATACAGAGTATGAAATTCCTGTAAATCAATTGAACAAACCACCTCCATCAAAAGAGTTAGTCCCGATCACCCCGATGTGCCAAAGGTTGAAGTCATTGACCCAAAAACATTTGAGGTGGAAAAAAAGATAAGGGTAAATCAATATCTATGGAAACAATGTCCACTAAAACCACAACAAAAATTATGAAACTCTTAGAGAGTGATGATCCGATCTTCCTCCCATTTGAACCACAAGGGATGGGTAGTCTTCTCGGTTTAGCATCTCTTCCCTCCGATGACCTAGGTCTAGGTGTAAACATGATAGAATTAACAAATGAAGAAGGGAAATTTGAGATTGAAATGATGCCCATCAAAACCATCTCTAGGGTTTTCTATTCTAAACCCTAGGTTTCAACCCATGTGCATCTGAAACTAAGCTTTCCATATCCATGGGGCAAGGCCTCATCATTCAACAAGTGTCACAAGTAAACACAATGCTCTACATAGGAAACAAGGCCGAGAACATAGTCATGCTCACCCACACACCATGTCTCAAGAATGTGACAAAGAGGTGTATGAACACCTCTTTTAGAAAAATGATTTTAATGATTGGACATATACACTTCTAGGAAAGGGTTATAAGTTTAAACCCAAAATGGTAGGCCCTTGTCAAGAGAACAAAAATTTTGAGGATAATGGTTCTCCATTGTGTACTTTTAGGGGTGAAGAATTTGATATTCATCAACTTTCTTCACCTTAGACATCATGACATGTAGTTTCACCTACATTTCCATATGTACATTACTACATCCGCATTGCATTTTCATCTTCCATTTCATTTTGTAAAATTTGTGATCAAGGGACTTATTCTTATAAAAATTCCTAAAAACTTCTAAAAATATTGGCAAAACATTCAAATCATGTCTCTTCAAATCTTCATGGTATCATCAATTGTTTCCAAATCATTTCATCAATCCAAACAAGATAAGACAAAGTTTTGAAAGTAACCATACCAAGGCCTGCATACTTGGTTCTACTTATAGTCTCTTTCTAGATTAGGTGTCTTTTTCTATAGTCTATTCTAGAAGCTTCATGGTGTCACATCTATCCCATAAACATCTCTTTGGAAATAAGAACATTCTAAACATTTTTCCTAGATAAATAAGTCAAATGCAAATCCACAAAAAAATTTTTTTTTTACACATTTCTTTTCCCTACCAACCTTCGGTGTTGAGCCTACATCTCTTACTAGTGATGTAGGGTTGGGAAAGGAGAGAAATGCCCTTACTCACCTATGCCTTGTCCATGGTGATGAGCCCATACTTCCTACTGGTAGCATGGGGCAAGGTGTAGGGGGTCTCTTTGACAAACTTGAAAGTTAGAAGCAGTTCATTCAAATGTTGTGAAATCATAAATCAAAACAAAGTGAGTTAGATGTCCAAAATTCCAAAAGAGTTTAAAACCTCAAAACCATTTTTTCAACCAAGTGGCCATCTACGGATCTAAGTCTAGATAAACTGAAAGCAATTCACATTCATAAACTATGAAGAAAACTTGAGTAGAGTGAGGTTGTAGTGTCTCAATTTGGTTTTCAAAACCTTGTCTTTCTCTCATCATTACCATTCAAAAAATTTCTATAACTTGTGCCCCTTTCTAGCTCTTGTGTTGAGCCCTCACATCTTACTAGTTGTGTGGAGTTAGGAGTGGGGAAAGTTCATTCACTTATCATATCACTCTTTCACCACATTTTTCCAAAACAATATGAAGTACCAAAAGTTTCTTAGAGAAACTAAAGTTCAACATCACAATGTGATTGCATTATCATATATCAACATTATAAAAAAAAAAAAAAAAATCATTCTGTTAGCATTCATATCCACTACATACATTTTAAAAAGCATAGAAAATCAGAAATTCTAAACATCTAAGAGTACACACGTGAATCAAATCATAAATGGAAGTCAACTCTATGCAAGGAATAACCGAGCCAAAAAGAGATATATGTACATATCATGGTGTGTCATAGTTTTGTACAATGCCATCACACACTAGGTGTGTCAAAATGCTCACAATGAGCATGAAATACCAAAACATCATATGCCTCACAAAATGGAGACTAAGCAATAAAGGCACTCTTCCTATCCACCTCTTTGAGGCCCCTTATGACCACTCTAGTTACGAATTTCTTAGGAGTTCTTCTCAAAAGTATTCAAACAACAAAGGGCCAAGCCTAACGCAAAATACCATTCCCAAATCCATTCCAATTCAACCATACTCAAAAATGAAAAAAAATGGTCACCATGTGGGCCCAAGAGCTCAAAAATCACCAAGTCGATATGTGCAAATGAATTGAAAATGAGTTTATTTAGATATATATATATATATGTTGTTTTGACTTCATTTTTTGAGTGTATGTGTTCATAGGGTTAGAGCATTGGTGTAGGTATATTTCTATATCCCCACACAAATGGTAAGTCCTCTTGTCATTTTAATTTAGTGTTTATTTTTTGATATTTTATCTATCTGCACTTGAGTCTTCTTTTCATCTTACAGTAGTAGTGAGTTTGGATGATGACATTTCAACACATGGGCATGTCAGGTATAGCTTCTAACTCCCCATTTTGGGAATGCCATACTTAGACTCTACGTTTTACACCTTTTCATGGCTAAGATGCTTCTCCGAGGGGGAAATATGTACGCACCCAAAATTACATGTGCTACATTGTCAAAAAATGGTTACAAAAGTCCCCAATGATGATTCATGTCCTTTCAAGAAGGTGTTCGAGCTCCAAACCCATTCACAAGTATATATTTGTAGCCTAGACATCCTTACTTAGCTTTTCCATGCTTTCTTCCAGCTTCCCACTTCATTTCTGTGCATGTTTTGGCTTTAGTGTGTGACCACCACCTCCCAGGAGGGCATGGCCTTCCACCTTGGCCACGCCTCCCAGGCATGGGACCCCTCCTAGCTTGGGCAAGGTGGTCCTAGACCACCTCCTAGCAGGGGCAAGGTGGTCCTAAATGCTTTTTCCAAAACTCTTCATGCATGTTTTTAACATGCGATGCTTCACTTAACTTAACTTTTAGGGTGCATTTGTGAACCAAATTTCCTAAAAATAGTCTTGATTGCTTAGTTTTCCTTCCTCTTCTATTTTTAAATAGATTTAATTAGTTTTAACTACCTCTCTTCTTGCCTTGTGCATGAAGGCACATCCCATCCTCCATTCCTATATATTCCATGCTTGTATTCAAGAAAAAGGGCCTAGAAATTTTGTGTATCTTGCATTGTATTGCTATGCACAATCTTGCTAGGAATTGCATAGCCAAGCTCAAATCTCTTGTGTTATCTCTCTTCTACTTGCATTGCATCCAGACTACCTTCAAGCTACCATTTCTCAAGCACCATCCTCCTATTGTTGTTCTTGCATTCCCAATCCCTTGGACTCATATGAACACTCAGAGAAAGAAAGGAAAAACTGAGGGGAAAATTACTACACAACTGGATTTACCTCTATTTATGTGAATTCTAGGTTGGATTTTTGTTTGATTTCCTTCATTCTTAAATTTATCATTGTTACATCATATCAAATAGAGTAGAAATCAATTTCCTTTCATTTACAAGTAATTAGTTAATTTCCAAGAGGGTTTGAATCTTTCATAGCAACCCCCTCGGTGATGGATCCTCTTCTTCCCATCCCTGTGGATCTGAAGGAGAGAATATCTATAGGAGGTTGTCTACATATCATAGATCATTTGGAAAAGTTCTTGTTTTAAGTTAGTTTAGTTTCAATACACTCAACACAGTGAATAACCACACCGGGTTATTTTTCTTGTTTAGTTTTAGTGTAGAAATATTTTAATTATTTAGAATAGAAGAAAATTGTTGTTTGTGATTGTAATATTTCAGTTTTGTGATTTGTTTAGATTAGTTTCCTTTCAATAGTATATAGATTGTTATTTCATTTAGTTAGTTTTATTTGGACACTTCAAACTAGATCAACACTTAGATCCAAGTTAGGAAAAAAAACCATAGGGAATTTACGCTACCCATTCATAGCCTCTAAATCTCCCTTTGCCAATCATCTACCACCAGAGATCACACTACCAGATCTTAGTCACCGATCCTCCTATAGTAGGGGTCGAGTGTGGTCAAGGTCGCATGTCAATTTTCATCTTGGTGAATGTTTTACATACCGTTATAACATGTACTTTAAATGAAAGCAAACATGTTAAGATATGTTTTGATCTTAAGAGAATGTGTTGCTAATTTGGATTCTTATGCATACCGTGATTTATCGTATGGGACAAAGAACCATATTGTACTTGTGTGTTTGCACTCGATGTGACGACAAATTGTCGTATACTTGCTAAACTCTTTTGCTTGATCGACAAGATACCTTGAATCAATTCCATTGATTCAAGTATGCTGAGGTCCTCTTGTGATTTCTGTGTCGATTCACACTTGAACCGAACCGAGATTGTTATGAACGCAAATTTCTGATCACAGTGTGAACAAGTTGCAAGACGATAGATGCCAACGACAGTGGGTTCGATTCTCAACCCCGTATCGTCGAACTAGGGACCTCGTGAGGCAAGAAATGCCTGGACACGGGTGGCCTTGGCACGCGATCCAAAGGACGGAACGTCCTGCTCTGCATTAACGTGAATGTTAGTAGGGAGGCTGGATGGAAGTTGTTAGTGTTAGTGGTTAGTAGGAGTTAAAACCTAAACTAATCCTAAATCCTAACATGCACCCTACACTACTACCCTAAGTGGATTTTTAAATTACAAAAAAAAAAAAAAAAAGGAAAATAACCTAAGCCCTAATAACCTAAGGCTAAACTAAGACCTAGGTTGAATACTATATGCAACCTAAACTAATCCTAATCTAAGGGGTGCGCAGACCCTTGGAAGGAAAGGGATAAGGATGGGAAGGAGGCATTCATTGGCATTTATTAAGCAGTCCATACGTGGACAGCGCCAGTTTTGGCGGGGCAGGTAGGAAATAGAGGCATCTATTTGGAGATAGAGCCAAATTCAGTTTGCATGGAAATTTGAAATTTAAAGTTCGCCAACTCAAGTGGCGGTGGCGTGGGAAGCAAGGAAAAAGGCAGAGCCTTAATTGCATTAATTATTCTTGGTCCTCGCGACCAGCTCGCCTTGGAAACTGCATGAGGGAATTTGATTTTTCATTGTTTCGATTTGGTTTTGGCCAAAGTTGCTCTGCATTTGGTTTTTGGGCCTGGTTCAGTCGAACCAGCTCTTGGAATTTGACATTTTCTTGGAGATTTTGAGGCTGTTGCTAAGCCTGAAGAAGAAAGAAGTGTTGGAGAGTTTGTGCTGTCGCTGTGGAAGGAAAAACGCGGCAAACGAAGTTTTCTTCGAGTTCTGGAAGAGAGATTACAGGCATGTTAAGCCCTTCTCTTTAAAAACTCTTGCTTTGTTTAAGTGTATCATTAAAACAACCCTGCTCTTGGGTTTGGATTGCGTGATTGCTGTTGAGTCGATTTGACTTGGATTTTGTTGGTTCTTGCTTTCTTTTCTTGGAAAATGATAAGAAGATTTGCTTCTGGTTGCTCGGTTTTGAGTTGTTTTTGCTCGAATCAAGTTGGAAATGAATTACTGTATGGTTGTTGACTGTATGGTGGTTTGAAATGGATATTTCTTTCACTGTTCATGTTGTTTGAAATTGGGAACAGGCTGTGTATTCGTTCCTTATAGTGAAATTGTTTCCTTAAATGTAATCTTTTCTTGCTATTGTATTGGGAACTGTCCTTGCATGTAAAAAAAAAAAGGAAGTGGAGATACAGCCGTGTATATTGCTATGAATTGGATTTCATTGAATCTTGCTGTCATTTTGGAAACAATAAGAAATATTGTCTTTGACTGCTGAGTTTAATTGTCTTTGTATTTCTCGAATGATGTACCTTCCTGTGTGCTGGACGTTTGACTGTAACGGGAAATTCATCGTATATATCTTGTGACTGTACACTTATTATGAGTTGTTTTCACTATTGAAACAATCGTTTATTGCTAACGAACTGGATGGAAGGGAATAATAGTTGTTGAAGTAGTTCTTATTGAAGTTTTCTTTAAGAAAGTAGATCCTTTTCCTTGATCGCTTTGGATTTTGGATGGAAGTGGCATTCGGGTTTCCTTTGAGTAATTGAACTCGAACTGAATGAAGTATTAGCAATATTATCATTGCTGTACCTTTTCTTGAGTAGGAACTAAACGAATACGTATTGGGTATTCGTGAAGTAGGAAAAAGATAACTGTTTTTCCTTCTTAAGTTATCAATGGATTTCGTTTCTCCTTGTTGAGAGAATAAGGTGGTTTCACTGTGTTTTATAATGTTGTTTGGTCTTCCTATACGGACTGTTGACACAATTACAACTTGATTGTATTCTGTGCAAAGAATGATTATATTTCTTTATACTGTAATGGAAAAATTGATTTCATCAAGGCCTTATAGTTGAGGGTTGTCCTTCTGCTTTGAACTATCTCGAGAATGCGAACTTGATTTGATTTTTGTGGAAATAAATGGAAAATTTGGGATCTAACTTGTCTTCTCGAGTCCGCTTCGGGCTCACTCGAGCTCATGCAATTAACACCCTAAAGGGTTTGCTTTTTTTATAGAGGTATTGATAATTGAATATTATATTTTAAGAGTCAGACTTCATTTAGAAAATGGAAATTGCTATTTTTTTGAGTTAATAGCTGATCGAGAAGGAACTCGAATTGAATTGAATATGCGTTGTTTGTGGTATTGGATCAAACGGCATACAAAGCATGAGAGTTTGTTTTTCGATAAGAACGACTGCTCGCTTATCTTTATAATGAGTCATTTGTCTTGTTTAAGATGAACACGGGTTGGGTGTTTGATTTCGTTTTGAACAAAATGGTTGTTTCTTAATGAAATTATAGGAATGAATTCTTCTCTTTTGCTATTTTTGACTCTCAAAATAATATCGAGCTTTACTCGATCGCATAAGAATTTGGTTTCGCTGTAGGTAACAAAGCAATGTGTAATTTGTTATTATGAACTGTATGCGTTCATGGATATAAAGAGTCATATGAGTAAGTGATTGCGTGATTGTATAACTGTTTGTTTGGTTAACAATACAATGAAAGAAGTATGGGATCTTCTAAGACAAGAAATACATAGTCTCGCATCTTGATATTGCTTGTTCTATGATGAATTCTTCCCTGCTTTCATTTAAAGCTGATTATAAACGAAATTATTCTCAGCTACGCTAAAAGTGAATTCCGAATGGATTTTGTAAGTTTCACTCTGAACTGTTATCTTGATTTGTCTTTCGTTTGGGTTCCACTGTTAGGACAGTTATGTGGAAGGAAATAGAGATATGAATGAATGACTTGGAAAAATGATCTTTTCTTCTTTCATTCAGTTGGAAATCTGGAATTCGTGAATAATGAATTTTATAGTGCTTAGATGGGAGCAACTATATGCATTGCTGTTCGCTTTCTTGTCTGTACTTGATTGCTTTGAATTTAATATGATTCATGAACTGAAAGGAAAGTAATGAATTTATATTTCAGTTAGTTTCATCCTTTGCATTTGTTATTAATGAAAGGCGTGGAAAGAATAACTGTATGCTATATAGGCAGTAAGCTACTTGTATTCCTAACTTTACAAATATTGTGAATTGATACTTGTAATGATTATGTGGAAACGGACAGCAGCTTCGGCGCCGATTGTGATGATATTTTTGATAGTTCAGTTGTTATGCTGATCTTTCTTTGTGCCTATTTCGTGATTGATGTTTAATTGTCGTTTCATAAAAGCAGGGTTCTTTTATTGAGACAGCTTAGTCAAGCATCTTATTTTAAGGATAAGTGCTTAATATGCTCACCATCAATCGACCCGCAATTCATTTTGCGCAGATGAAATCTTGATTAGAATGAAGACATGGCTGTTTTCTCGATGCTTCTTGATTGGTGAAATGAATTGTAATTGTTGCTTTTATTCCTCTTCGAGGAATTGTGAAAAGAAGAAAATATATTCTTCTCATCCATGAGTTGTATGGATGTTTTGTATAAACTATGCCCAATCAGCTGGATTGGCAAATGTACAGATTATGACTTGAAATATTGAATACAATTACAAATGTGATATTTTCAATAGTTATATCAGTTTGATTTGTTGTCTAAATTGGAAATATAATGTTATTTCTTGATTTGGATTTGTTTATTTGTCCTTGGATGGATGCTAAATGGAAACTGATATCTATTCTTACTTAAATGCAACTTTTAAGTTGAAAAATGCAATTAGTTCATACTTGGGTAAAGATGAATTTTTAATTGACATTAAAAAGGATTAGAAGAATATGATTCCATAATCGGAAGGTATTCGTGATTAGCTTAGAGCTAAGGAATATCAATTCAACTTCGAGTAATCGAACTTCGCTTTCGAACTCCATTAATGATCCCGTTTGATAAATTCAGAATAAAGGATATAAGATAGATATATCCATAACTAATGGACCTTAACTATATAACGTTAAGGAGAACAAATGAATACATTTCTCGAAATTTAGACCTCGTATGAATGACGTCTAATAAGTTAATATTCTGAATTTAGTTGCAGTTGAGAAAATCTTGGCTAAGTTTAATAGGTTAAACTTATCACGTCCGTCGGCACGGACCGCTTAATCCAATGATTAAGAAGTGAACCAAGTAGGGAAATGCAGCCCTTCGATACGAAGGAGAAGATGCATAGTAAGCTAATGGACGGATTTAGTCCCTCTTAGCTCTGTACAACTGTAACGGAAACGAGGATCAAGGGATCAGCATGAATGTTGAAAGTTGATTTTAATTATTAATTCGTGGCTAAGTCACTTGAGCAGGATGTGTATTCTCGATGGGTGGATTCTGCAGGACATTGGCATACGCCAGCTACAACAAGGTGTCTTCATGAAGACGGGGTCTTCATGACGACACAATGTTGCAGCTGACATATAGCAATGCCCTCCCGAATTAAAACATTTAGAATACATAGGCTGAATGTGTAACTCTTAGCAGGGGATAGAGTATGATCAGATATACGGAGTGACTCCGGAATACTAAAGATAATTAGACACACGGAGTCGTGGGGTAACGACACCGTATGTCTGCGTATCTTTAGTTATCAGGAGTGCCTTCTTATATTCGTTCATATTCTAATTGGATAAATTGAGAGTCTAAAACTGATCTTAAACGATGATGACTGGTAGGAACCAGGAAAGACCATTCTAGATAACAGGTGAAGTGAAGTGAAGGACGTATTCCGTAGATGTGTATCACATCCAGGAATATGATCATGCAAAGCATGTGAAAATCTTTGGCCAAAGTATCGCAATTGCTGGTCATGTTGTCCTTATCACTTAATTTAAGATGCAGATGTCGATGAATATCAAGAATGTATATTCGATAGGCTTCTTAAATGGATCACTTCGATAACCGGGAAGGTTATGAGAATAGTATATATAATATACTATGCATAAACAAACATGAAGGATCGTTGTCACGCCGAGTCATGAACATGAAGGATCGGTTGTTGCCGAGTCATGAAATGAAGGATCGCAAACTCCGAGCCATGAAAATGGAAGATCGGTAGTTCCTCGAGTCATTTACAGCAGCATATATAATCAAGTATAAGATCAATGGCATTGAATGTGTGTTCCATATCAGAATATGCGAACAGGAACATTCGCTTTTAAAAAGAAATTGTGTGATCCAAACCGTGTTGTTTGGGCAGAGAACAATTATTAAAACTTGAACGTGTGTTTGAATTTTATAATTCATAACAGTGAACGTTATCAAAAAAAAAAAAAAAAAATTCTTCCCTTGTTCTGGTGTTTTGAAATGAGGATGTTACATCTTGGTATCGAGTCAAGGTCGCAGCTCTTGACCTAATGAGTCCACGATATTAATAAGGTTTACATTTTCTTATCAATGTAAAATGGTCGACAAGAGGGAATGCTGCGAATAACCCATTACAGGTGGAGAAGAGGGTGAGAAGCAAGAATCGCCCAAAAGTCGGATGAAATCCTCGCTGCCCTACTTGATACTAGGGATCGCTTGACCGTACTTTGAACAACAATGGGCAATGAAGAGGAGGGGAATGAAGTGAAATAAATGATCACAACTACTTCTCTCGTGGACAACATCAACGGAGGGAATCCGGTGTTGATGATAATAATGTAATTGCTCCTAATCCCCGAAAATAAGAGGGCAAGATTAGCAATTTAACTTACAAATGATATAAAGAGAATAAGTCCTCCAAAGTTTGATGGAACAACCCTTGGGGACGGAGCTGAAAACCGCTCAAGAAATGGAGAAATACTTTGCAATAAGAAACTTCTCTCAAGAGACTAAAGCGATATGGGGAGCATATCAGCCTTTCTCACGAAGCATCATCATGGTGGGACAACCGTAAGGTTGAGCTGAATATTGTCGAATCGCATAAACTTGGGATCAATTTAAGGGTTATTTTAGGCAACGATGGCTGCCTCAACTCTATTTTGATAGGAAAATGACTGAATTTCAGAACTGGTCGCAAGGAAGGCTGTCGGTGACGGAATACTGGGAAGGGTTTACTAAACTCCTTAAGTATGTACCGCAGCATCAAGTCGACGAGAAGTTCGAATACGGAAATTCATAATGGGATCAATCCCATCATTGGTGGTGAAGTGGATGTCCACGCCCAACCACCATGGATGGAGTTGTCGAAAAGGCAATCGACAGAATGTAAATCGAGAGCAATCCGCTCACAGGAAGAGATAAGGAAGAAGATTCCCAATCCTTCTTCGCTCTCGCACCAAAAAGGGGACCTTGGAAAAGGTTTGGTATGAAAAACAAAATTGTTGTGATAACAACAAGAAACCCGTGATGAACAGACACTCAAATAGCATGCGAATAGCTTTACAAAAGTTAATGGCATCGACAAGTCCTATGGAAGCCGAATGATAACTTTAAGGTCGGTAATAAATTTGAGCCTAGAAAAGGGCCACCGAGGATGCTTCAACCGTGGAAAGGACCACTATGCGAATCACCGTCCCTCAAGAAGGATGATCGCGACAACAAAGATAGATACATGCCGCAGCGGGCTAATGCATGTCGAAAAGCAAGCGCGACGCCCATGTGGTTACGTAAGTTATTCGGTAAACTCGTAGTTGTACTTTTGATACCGAGCTACAAAATGTTTTATTTCTCGCTAAACTTGCTATGAAATTAAAAAGAAAGGCTGCAAGAATGGATAAAACATGGACAAAGGCATTATGGGAATAATGTTGTCCATACAATAAATGTGCCTTTTTGGGGCAATTCTTGATCTCGCCCGGTTTCTCCACCGAAGTTGACTTGTATGTCACTCCTTTAGATCATATGATATCATTATCGAGTTAACTCGTCAATGAACATAAGGCAAAGGTCGATCATTATGAAAAACAAATTGTTGCTTGATGACCTCGCAGAAAGCAAAGCAGCCATTCAAGGTGTAAACGGGAAGTCAGTAGCTTAGAAACCGACGGCTATGCAACTAAAGAGGGCTAAAAATAGAGGCTGCACTTTATATGCAGTAAAAGTGACAGAAAATACAGAGGAAGATAATGATTTCATGGAAAGATACCCATTGTTGAGGGATTTTCGTGATGTATTTCCGGAGGAATTGCCGGGTCTTCCGCCCAAACGTGAGTTTGACTTCGCAATAGAGATCAAACCAGGAACGGAACCCATATCTAAGGCACCTTATAGAATGACTACCATTGAGTTGGTAGAGTCAAGGCCTGGCTTACAAGAACTTCCGACTAAGGGGCGATCGACCGAGCTGCCTCACCTCGGGAGCGCCGGTAATTTTCGTAAAGAAAAAGGATGGCACTTTGAGGTCAGTGCATCGATTACGTAACGCCGAACAAAGCAACTATTAAAAATCGATACCCACTTCCTAGGATCGATGATCTGCTTGATCGATGCGAGGAGCATCGCTTTATTCAAAAATAGATCTCGCGATCGTGGTACCATCACCGAGAATAAAGGAAGAAGATATTCATAAAACAACTTTTAGAAACGAGGTACGGCATTATGAGTTCACGGTGTTGCCTTTTGGGCTGACTAATGCACCCGCCGCCTTCATGAATCTAATGAACAATATTTTCCAAGAATACTTAGACAAGTTTGTGCTTGATTCTTAGATTTACATTCTTATATACTCTAAAATGTCGAAGAGCACCAAGAACATCTCAGATAGTGCTGGAAATCTTAAGAAAGAGGAAGTCAGATGGCAAACCGTCCAAATGTTCCTTTTATGATGCAGAGGTGCATTATTTGGGACACGTTATAAGCAAAATGGGATAGCCGACCCCTTCAAAGATCACAATATAACGGAGTGGCTCGCGCCTAAGAACGTGCACGGCGAGGAGCTTCATGGGCTTGGCTGATATTATCGAAAGTTCGTTAAGGACTTTTCAAAAATTGCTGCCCCAATCACTTCGCCGCAAAAGAAAGAAAAGAAATTTGTCCTGACAGATTTAATGTGAATCTGCCTTTAAAAAGTTAAAGGAACAATTAACTACAAAGACCTATTTTGACTGCACTCTGATCCAAATGGAGATTTTATGGTCAGAATCTGACGCCTCAGAGAAGGCCTTGAGGTATTCTCACATGTAATAACCATGTCATCGCTTATGAAAGCAGTAAAGCTTAAGTTACATGAATGTAACTATGCTCCACACGATCTTGAGTCATGCTGCCATTGTTCATGCACTTCAAATGTGGAGGCATTATCTTTTAGCAAACCCTTCGAGTTAAAAATGCACTATCCGGGGCTGAAGTATATTTTCACTCACCAAATCTGAATGCAAGGCAACAAGATGGTTAGAATTTCTGTCTCAAAGATGATTTTGATATAAGCTACATTAAGGGCAAGGAAAATAGAGTAGCGAGATGCTCGAGTCGAAGGAAGCATATCTCTCGCTCTTATAACGTTAAGAACTCGGCTTTAAGGATGAGGTAAAAGATGCCTTGAATCGATCCTTATTTCCAAAGAAGTCAAATCAGCACTTGCCGCACTGCAGACGCCGTCGTATAAGGGATTCCGCTTTGACAATGAAGGAGTTCTCGAGGTTCAAAACATGGTATATATACCGTGGCAAATGACTTAAGAGGGAAATTGTTAATCGAATTCCATAATTCACCTTTTTCTGACACCTGCATTACAAAAATGCTCGCTGATCTTAAGCAAAGAATATTTTTGGAAGGGAATGAAAAAGGATGTGGTAGAGTTTGTAACACATCGCTTGAATGTCAGCCGTGTTAAAGTGGAACATATGCACCCCGCCGGATTATCAGATCCCCACAAAGATTCCGCAAAGATAAATGGCAAGTGATAACGATGGATTTCGCTCAAGGATTGCCTATGTCAAGAAATAAGCATGACATTATCCTCGGTTCAGAGTCGACAAATTGACCAAAGTGGCACACTTCATCACCGTAATTTGAAGGACGATGCACCAAGATTAGCAAGAAGATTTGTGCATGAAATCTTCAGTGTCGTATGGAATACCGAATTAATCATATCGACAGATCCGAGGATGACATCAAGGTTTTGGCAAACGCTTAATGCGGCCTTGGGGACTAAACTAAACTTCGCTTCGCATATCATCCGAAACGGATGGACAGACGAGAGAGTTAATCAAGTTTTAGAGGACATGTTAAGGATGTATCAGATGGACCAGCAAGATAAATGGGAGGAATACCTTCCACTGGGTAGAATTTGCTTACAATAACACCTATCATGCCTCTTTAAAAATGGCGCCTTTGAAGCATCAGTATGGAAGAAAATGCGAACCCCCACACCGGGACAACGTTGAATACAGAGAGGTAATTGGGCCGTAAATCCTTATGGAAATGGAACAAAGAAATCAAAATGATTCGGGAACATCTAAAGGAGGCTGCCAATAGGCAAAAGAGCTATGCAGACTTGAAGCGGGTCGACAGCATTATAAACTCGGAGAGAAGGTCTTTCTTCGGGTGAAGCCAAAAAGAGCTCCATAACTTTTGGCAAGGTCGCTAAGTCAAGTTGTCGCCACGCTACGTGGGACCTTTTCAAATTATTGAAATAATCAACCCCGTAGCTTATCGCCTAGCATTACCTCCGCTTTGTCTCAAATGCATGATGTTTTTCATATTTCTTTGCTTAAGAAATACGTGATGATTTATCACATGTGCTAAATTGAATTCCTCGCAGTCCAAGACCCAGAATAATCGTGGTTAAGCCCATTCGAGTGTTGGGAACTCGCCAACAGACTTGAGAAATCGCGAAGTGAACCAATGTAAGGTCCAAAGGGGACCAGCTTCAAATAAGAAAGTGCAACTTGGGAGAATCTCAAGAAATGAGATCTACTTTTCCACACTTGTTTAATTGAATTTGAAATTCAGAACCGATAATTCTACCAAATTTAGACAATTATTAGTCTATTTGACATGCTTGTCTTAAAACGCTTGTTTTTAAGAGAGAATCTATTTTTGGTATGAACTTATGAATGAAAGGACAATAACTGAACTTTGTCCTAGGAACTCCTTGATTTGTTAATCTGATCATCGGGACGATGATTCTTTAAGGAGGGAAGAATGTAACACTCTGATTTTGTATGTTAACTTGGTGAATGTTTTACATACTGTTATAGCTGCTGAAATGAAAGCAAACATGTTAAGATATGTTTTGATCTTAAGAGAATGTGTTGCTAATTTGGATTCTTGCATACTGTGATTTATTGCATGGGACAGCAAATATTGTACTTGTGTGTTTGCTGATGTGACGACAAATTGTCGTATACTTGCTAAACTCTCTTTGCTGATTGACAGCATACCTTGAATCAATTCCATTGATTCAAGTATGCTGAGGTCCTCTTGTGATTTCTGTGTCGATTCACACTTGAACCGAACCGAGATTGTTATGAACGCAGCAAGGCTGATCAGTAGGTGTGAACAATCAAGACGCATAGATGCCAACGACAGGGGTTCGATTCTTGAACCCTGTACTGTCGAACTAGGGACCTCGTGAGGCAAGAAATGCCTGGACACGGGTGGCCTTGGCACGCGATCCAAAGGACGGAACGTCCTGCTCTGCATTAACGTGAATGTTAGTAGGGAGGCTGGATGGAAGTTGTTAGTGTTAGTGGTTAGTAGGAGTTAAAACCTAAACTAATCCTAAATCCTAACATGCACCCTACACTACTACCCTAAGTGGATTTTTAAATTACAAAAAAAAAGGGGAAATAACCTAAGCCCTAATAACCTAAGGCTAAACTAAGACCTAGGTTGAATACTATATGCAACCTAAACTAATCCTAATCTAAGGGGTGCATAGACCCTTGGAAGGAAAGGGATAAGGATGGGAAGGAGGCATTCATTGGCATTTATTAAGCAGTCCATACGTGGACAGCGCCAGTTTTGGCGGGGCAGGTAGGAAATAGAGGCATCTATTTGGAGATAGAGCCAAATTCAGTTTGCATGGAAATTTGAAATTTAAAGTTCGCCAACTCAAGTGGCGGTGGCGTGGGAAGCAAGGAAAAAGGCAGAGCCTTAATTACATTAATTATTCTTGGTCCTCGCGACCAGCTCGCCTTGGAAACTACATGAGGGAATTTGATTTTTCATTGTTTCGATTTGGTTTTGGCCAAAGTTGCTCTGCATTTGGTTTTTGGCCTCTGTTCACTTAACCAACTCTTGGAATTTGACATTTTCTTGGAGATTTTGAGGTTGTTGCTAAGCCCAAGAAGAAAGAAGTGTTGGAGAGTTTGTGCTGTCGCTGTGGAAGGAAAAACGCGGCAAACGAAGTTTTCTTCGAGTTCTGGAAGAGAGATTACAGGCATGTTAAGCCCTTCTCTTTAAAAACTCTTGCTTTGTTTAAGTGTATCATTAAAACAACCCTGCTCTTGGGTTTGGATTGCGTGATTGCTGTTGAGTCGATTTGACTTGGATTTTGTTGGTTCTTGCTTTCTTTTCTTGGAAAATGATAAGAAGATTTGCTTCGTCAGCTTTCGGTTTTGAGTTGTTTTTGCTCGAATCAAGTTGGAAATGAATTACTGTATGGTTGTTGATTGTATGGTGGTTTGAAATGGATATTTCTTTCACTGTTCGTGTTGTTTGAAATTGGGAACAGGCTGTGTATTCGTTCCTTATAGTGAAATTGTTTCCTTAAATGTAATCTTTTCTTGCTATTGTATTGGGAACTGTCCTTGCATGTAAAAAAAAAATAAGGAAGTGGAGATACAACCGTGTATATTGCTATGAATTGGATTTCATCGAATCTTGCTGTCATTTTGGAAACAATAAGAAATATTGTCTTTGACTGCTGAGTTTAATTGTCTTTGTATTTCTCGAATGATGTACCTTCCTGTGTGCTGGGTGTTTGACTGTAACGGGAAATTCATCGTATATATCTTGTGACTGTACACTTATTATGAGTTGTTTTCACTATCAAATAATCGCTTCTTGCTAACGAACCGGATGGAAGGGAATAATAGTTGTTAAGTAGTTCTTATTGAAGTTTTCTTTAAGAAAGTAGATCCTTTTCCTCAGTCGCTTTTGGATTTTGGTTGGAAGTGGTATTCGGGTTTCTTTGAGTAATCAACTCAATCGAATGAAGTATTAGCAATATTATCATTGCTTGCTGTACCTTTTCTTGAGTAGAACTAAACGAATACGTATTGGGTATTCGTGAAGTAGGAAAAAAGATAACTGCTTTTCCTTCTTAAGTTATCAATGGATTTCGCTTCTCCTCACTGTTGAGAGAATAAGGTGGTTTCACCGTGTTTTATAATGCTGTTTGGTCTTCCTATACGGACTGTTGACACAATTACAACTTGATTGTATTCTGTGCAAAGAATGATTATATTTCTTTATACTGTAATGGAAAAATTGATTTCATTGCGTCTTATAGTTGAGGGTTGTCCTTCTGTTTGAACTATCTGGAGAATGCGAACTTGATTTGATTTTTGTGGAAATAAATGGAAAATTTGGGATCTAACTTGTCTTCTGAGTCTGCTCTGGCTGTACCGAGCTCATGCAATTAACACCCGGTGCGGGTTTGCTTTTATAGAGGTATTGACAATTGAATATTATATTTTAAGAGCTGTACCTCATTTAGAAAATGGAAATTGCTATTTTTTTTGAGTTAACAGTTGATCGAGAAGGAACTCGAATTGAATATGCGTTGTTTGTGGTATTGGATTGAAACGGTACAGGCTATGAGAGTTTGTTTTTCGATAAGAACGACTGTTCTGTTATCTTTATAATGAGATGTCTTGTTTAAGATGAACACGGGTTGGGTGTTTGATTTCGTTTTGAACAAAATGGTTGTTTCTTAATGAAATTATAGGGAATGAATTCTTCTCTTTTGCTATTTTTGACTCTGAAAATAATATTGGAGCTTTACGGTGCATAAGAATTTGGTTTCGCTGTAGGTAACAACAATGTGTAATTTGTTATTATGAACTGTATGCGTTCATGGATATAAAGAGTCATATGAGTAAGTGATTGCGTGATTGTATAACTGTTTGTTTGGTTAACAATACAGTGAAAGAAGTATGGGATCTTCTAGTACAGTAAATACATAGTCTGCATCTTGATATTGCTTGTTCTATGATGAATTCTTCCCTGTTTTCATTTAAAGCTGATTATAAACGAAATTATTCTTGCTGCCGGAAAGTGAATTCCGAATGGATTTTGTAAGTTTCACTCTGAACTGTTATCTTGATTTGTCTTTCGTTTGGATTCCACTGTTAGGACAGTCATGTGGAAAGAAATAGAGATATGAATGAATGACTTGGAAAAATGATCTTTTCTTCTTTCATTCAGTTGGAAATCTGGAATTCGTGAATAATGAATTTTATAGTGCTTAGATGGGAGCAACTATATGCATTGTTGTTCGCTTTCTTGTCTGTACTTGATTGCTTTGAATTTAATATGATTCATGAACTGAAAGGAAAGTAATGAATTTATATTTCAGTTAGTTTCATCCTTTGCATTTGTTATTAATGAAAGGCGTGGAAAGAATAACTGTATGCTATATAGGCAGTAAGCTACTTGTATTCCTAACTTTACAAATATTGTGAATTGATACTTGTAATGATTATGTGGAAACGGGACAGCAGTTCCTTGGCTGATTGTGATGATATTTTTGATAGTTCAGTTGTTATGCTGATCTTTCTTTGTGCCTATTTCGTGATTGATGTTTAACTGTCGTTTCATAAAAGCAGGGTTCTTTTATTGAGATAGTTAGTCGAAGCATCTTATTTTAAGGATAAGTGTTAATATGCTCACTTCATCAATCCGACCCGTAATTCATTTTGCAGATGAAATCTGATTAGAATGAAGACATGGCTGTTTTCTGATGCTTCTTGATTGGCTGTAAAATGAATTGTAATTGTTGCTTTTATTCCTCTTCGAGGAATTGTGAAAAGAAGAAAATATATTCTTCTGTCCATGAGTTGTATGGATGTTTTGTATAAACTATGCCCAATCAGCTGGATTGGCAAATGTACAGATTATGACTTGAAATATTGAATACAATTACAAATGTGATATTTTCAATAGTTATATCAGTTTGATTTGTTGTCTAAATTGGAAATATAATGTTATTTCTTGATTTGGATTTGTTTATTTGTCCTTGGATGGATGCTAAATGGAAACTGATATCTATTCTTACTTAAATGCAACTTTTAAGTTGAAAAATGCAATTAGTTCATACTTGGGTAAAGATGAATTTTTAATTGACATTAAAAAGGATTAGGAAGAATATGATTCCATAATCGGAAGGTATTCAGGATTAGCTTAGGAGCTAAGGAATATCAATTCAACTTCGGAGTAATCGAACTTCGCTTTCGAACTCCATTAATGATCCCGTTTGATAAATTCAGAATAAAGGATATAAGATAGATATATCCATAACTAATGGACCTTAACTATATGACGTTAAGGAGAACAAATGAATACATTTCTCGAAATTTAGACCTCGTATGAATGACGTCTAATAAGTTAATATTCTGAATTTAGTCATAGCTTGAGAAAATCTTGGCTAAGTTTAATAGGTTAAACTTATCACGTCCGTCGTTTAACGGACCGCTTAATCCAATGATTAAGAAGTGAACCAAGTAGGAAATGCAGCCCTTCGATACGAAGGAGAAGATGCATAGTAAGCTAATGGACGGATTTAGTCCCTCTTAGCTCTGTACAACTGTAAATGGAAACGAGGATCAAGGGATCAACATAAATGTTGAAAGTTGATTTTAATTATTAATTCGTGGCTAAGTCACTTGAGCAGGATGTGTATTCTCGATGGGTGGATTCTGCAGGACATTGGCATACGCCAGCCATAAAGAAGGTGTCTTCATGAAGACGGGTCTTCATGACGACACAATGTCAGCTGACATATAAAGAATGCCCTCCCGAATTAAAACATTTAGAATACATAGGCTGAATGTGTAATTCTTAGCAGGGGATAGAGTATGATCAGATATACGGAGTGACTCCGGAATACTAAAGATAATTAGACACACGGAGTCGTGGTGTAACGACACCGTATGTCTGCGTATCTTTAGTTATCAGGAGTGCCTTCTTATATTCGTTCATATTCTAATTGGAAAATTGAGAGTCTAAAACTGATCTTAAACGATGATGACTGGTAGGAACCAGGAAAGACCATTCTAGATAACAGGTGAAGTGAAGTGAAGGACGTATTCCGTAGATGTGTATCACATCCAGGAATATGATCATGCAAAGCATGTGAAAATATTTGGCCAAAGTATCGCAATTGCTGGTTGCGTTGTCCTTATCACTTAATTTAAGATGCAGGATGTCAGATGAATATCAGTAACAGATATTCAGATAGGCTTCTTAAATGGATCACTTCGATAACCGGGGAAGGTTATGAGAACAGGTATATATAATATACTATGCATAAACAAACATGAAGGATCGGTTGTTGCCGAGTCATGAACATGAAGGATCGGTTGTTGCCGAGTCATGAAATGAAGGATCGTCGAAACTCCGAGCCATGAAAATGGAAGATCGGTAGTTCCTCGAGTCATTTACAGCAGCATATAGAATCTGTTATAAGATTGAATGGCATTGAATGTGTGTTCCATATTGTAAATATGCGAACAGGGAACATTCGTTTTAAAAAGAAATTGTGTGATCTAAACCGTGTTGTTTGGGAAGACAACAATTATTAAAACTTGAACGTGTGTTTGAATATAACAACAACTCGAATTAATGTAAGCTTCCAAAATTGATTAAAAACAAGGCATCAAAGTATTTAATCACAACTCAAAAACAACTTATAAACTATAATATCATCTCAATCACAGTGAGGATATAAATACTATACACTTTTAAATTTCTAATCAACATATAAAATAAAGAGTGACCATATGATTGTATAAATGAATATCATTGTAAAAAACATTTTGAAATAATTAATAGCTATATATTTTCTGTTTGTTGCAATTTTTGGATGCCCTCCGCAACACTCAAACCTTGACACAATATTTGTGTTATGTGTCTATAAAAATTGGTCATCAACCACTTATCTTTGAAACAATTTTATTCATTGGATTTCTTCCCACCATAAAAGTTTCCAGAGGGTTTCCCTTTGGGCCCATTGTAATACATAATGTGTCTCTAAGGCTGAAAACAATACCATCTCTACTCTAAATATATTGGAGATATTTAATTACAATTTGATCTTCTACACATTAATGCTCTTTACCCAAAATAATAAAATGCTTTGAATTCAAATACTAATTTTTTTTCAAAGCCTTGATCAATTTTTCAACTTCGGCACAAGAAAGATAGCTAGACCAAAATCCCACTTCACATTTTGCTACCAGTATCTCTAAAAATTCCTTGATCCCACCTTGCAAGTTGAGAGTCTCCTTACCAAACTTGATGTTCAACTCTTTGTATGATTGGTTTTTCTCATAGCAAAAACCCTCCAAATCTAAAATAATTTAATAATTCTTTTACAATGACACAAAAGTAATTTTTTTTATCAATTGTCTGCAATTTAATATTAACCAATTCAAATAATTGAAATTTCATTATCTTAAAACTTATTGATTGAGACTTCATCTTGCATTCCCTCGCAATCCCCTCTCGCATGTTCTTGTGATGTTCATTCTATTAAAAATAGTAATCAATTCAAAATAAATTTTAAGTCGATGTAAAAAAATATGTGATATAACTTGCTTTTATACAATATTGCATAGATGTAGTTGTATATTAGTGACCAATAGGCGTAAGCCATTAATGTCCTGGACTATGTTTGGGTTGACAATCTATGATGGGCTTAGAGATTACTAATATCCAATTGTATAGAAGTAATTTTTTTCAATTGTTTGCAATTTAATATCAACCAATAAACCAAAAATTTACTCAATTCAAAATAAATCTAATTAAAATATGTATGTTAGCGACTGCTAGGGTAATACATATTACAAATAAACTACTTCGCTATAGGTTCCTTCAATTATGAGGGTCTTATAAATGGTTTTATTTATAATTGTATATGACTATCATACCATTTTCCATCTGCAAGTTTGTGCATGACGTGCCAACAACCTCCCCATTTGGCATCAAATCTGAAAAAAATGAAGTTTTTATTAAAAATATGTAAACAATGACAATCGAAAACATCTTGTAGCGATAAATTTATAAAATGAGTATTTCCCACTCACCTTTTATAGATTCATTGGATGGATGGTCAGCAACATATGGGGCAACAAGTTGCATTGACATATTTAATATTGGCATTTCCCCCTCGTTATATGTGGAGAGGAAGAGACGATGTCTCTATTGTTTGGTGTATCAATTCAAATGCATTAAACTAATAGAATTGTTTAAAGTGATCTTAATCAACATGAATTTTTCAAATGACAATAGTAATGTTGTCAAAACATTCCTTGATGATGTGATTCAACAAATCAAAACTGCAGATAGACCTCATACCAACCAAAACATGCACTACAACACTACTATCGTACAACACTATAACCGGAGAATTATCGGAAGCAAGTCGAGTGAACATATGAGACCAAAACCCATAAGATCTCTTGTAAAGAAAAGGATGTGTCTTTCCTCGTAGGCTAATTTCACTTGCAATCACAATTTTTGCGGAAGTTGATCCATCCAATCCATGGCGATTTCTTCTATATCCCCATTGTCAACATCACAATTGTGCACATCAGTTATTGTGTACATAAGACACAAGCTCTTAAATTTTCCACTGCTGTCATAAAATCTGTAACAACCTTCCATAACTGATTCCCCCTTGTCTTTAACTTTTTGCATGTATTTTTTTACCATCTCTCTTAACATTTTTAAAGAAGCAATAGGTAAGAGCATAATAATTACACAATTTAGCAGACTAGATCCGACAACTGTAAGCATGTCCATTATTGCATCGGAAGTGAGTACACTAGACAAATTACAAAAATATGTGATCACACATTCTGCATTGAATGGATTAGTTGATGGAATAGAAGATATTGTTGACTGGAGCTGGAAGGGATATGCACATTGATAGGTAAAGTCTTCAGTGTCTTCCATCCTTGCTAGAATATTTTCTTCCATTGCAATCATGTAGTTGTCTATAATTGTTTAAGCTACCGCTAGGAGAACCTCTGCCACTTCATAGCATCAATTTTTCTTTTTGCCAATTTTTCACTTCCTCTAGAATCATATTTTCTTTTTCCTTTATTATCTTCTCCCAAGAGTACACATAATTGGTGGTAGTGAGAATCATGTAGACCAAATTTTTCAACAATATTTTTTTCAATGGCATTCTTCCAATACACTATTACTTGGATATTTACTTTTCATATATTTTAGAATTTTTCTCTCATCCTTTTGTCATATTTTACTCTTTGGCAAAGTAAGTATCTAAAGTCTCCGCTATGATGCCTTCTTAAATAGAGAGAGTTATCCATGAAAGAGGGATATGTGAGAACCAATATCAAAACAATGCACCATGAAAAAGTTACACTCGATGGTAGCATCATAGCTCCGACACAATAAGAAAGATTTGAATAATGGAAAGAATGTGAAAAGAATAAAATAGGTCTTCTCATCCTCATAGATCGAAAAGGAAGTAAAAATAGGGGTGTTATGAACCCCCATGCATAAATAAGGAAAGTAAATCCTATGACGCCACCGACGCATATGATGTGACTAACACATATATGACGCCACTAAAGGAGGAGTTACATTCCAAATAAGGAATGTAACTCCTATGACGCACCTGAGGTGCAATGAAAATGACAAATTCTATGAAAGAATTTGACACTTATCCTTTGACTCCCTAAGACCTATGACTCTCGCAAGGTAAGATGACCGACCATGTGACATGTACAATGATTAGGCAGGTCACCCACACCAACAAACCCCTTTCATCAAAGCCAAGGTAGAGGTCATGGTAAGACATAATAGAAAAGAAGACTCCCCTAGATAACTAAGAAAGATGTGCCAATGGGGCTCGGAAACTAAAGGCATGATAAGGTGCCCATATACAAACAACATCTTTTTGAAAGGAAGAAGAGGAGGAGAAGAGGGAGACAAGAGGGATGCAGAAGATGTCATGGATGGATCTGAACTCTGTAACTCTAAGAAGTCTCCCAGAAGAATTTTGATCACAAGATCCTCTACCTTTGACTAAAGAAGAGCCACTTGCATCAAACCGTGTGCCTACCCTTTGAAAGGATAAAAATGACGTGTTGGAAGTCTTCCCACTCTACAAAGGAAACCAAGGTAGCAACACGAAGAACTCTGAGTTTGGTCCATGAAAGTGTGACATAGGTCTAGTAAGTGAGTGCAAAGGAAACAAAGATAATGTCACAAGTGCGAATCGTAGTATGAAGGGTGAATACCTCGTAGAAAGGATTTCCAACTAATGTGAAGGAAACAAAATATCCCCCACAATAGAAAATGGAGCCACAAGCAAGGTTGGATCAATGAAGGTCTCCTGGAAAAGTGGAAGTGGTAAGAGTCCCAGAAGGGGCACTCCCAATAACAGAGATGATGAAATCCTCTAAAATACCTGTAGATGGATGACGAACCTGTAGTACATCACAATTGTACTTTGTGAAAATATGACTAAGGTTAGGTAGATACTCATCCTAATGAGGGGGCTCAACAAATAGAAGAGCGATGTCAGATAGGTATGAGTCATCCAATGAAGTTGGAGGAGTGAAAGGGGCCTCAAACAATAAAGGTGTGAAAAGAGTCTGGGTGTGATGGCTATATGAGACTCAGTATAGGAGACTTCTCAATATCTAATGAGATGCGGGATGTGTCAACACTCTCTGGAATAGTGACAGGAGGAGAAGAGTCCTCTATAGTACTCTCAACATCAAAACTTGGTGCACAATCCTCATCATCAGAAGTAGAACCAAGTGAGTCTATGTCAATAGAAATTTTATCACATGAAGAAATAGAGGAGACAACTAAATCAGCAACAAAAACAATGCGATAGTATGTGAAGGGTCTCCATAGAGGGACTGAAGAATGCTCCAGACATGGTGGGGTGGATCTGAGTTTGCCACATGAAACCAGTGAGATGGAGAGACATGCATCATCATGGTACCAAAAACATGGTCACAAGTGTTGAGAAAATCATTAAGATGACAATGATCAGTGGGTGCAGGAACTGGCCCAAGCAAGAAGTGTGAAAGACCCTTGTAGGTGAAGTAGTGTTCCATAGAAGCACGCCATGCTGAATAGTTCTCTCTCCCAGTAAGAAGTGGCGGAGGCTGTAAAGAAATCCTATGACACTCAAGTCTTGAAAGAGCACCCTCCATGATGTGGAATCAAAATTTCAAGGTGCACAAATGCAAGACATCAAACTCGGTTGATAATGTGTCTCGTGTGAAAACCCAAGAGTACTAGTGAACCCACCTAGAATGCGGCACTTTATAAAGTAGTGCATTTACAAAAATAAAAATTTCATCATGTAATGTGCAAAAATCATATAACTTTGACTAAAGAAGCTCTCAAAACCAAGCAACGAGTCAAAAGTTATAGCAAGAAAATGATTCCCGTAACTGATGGAAAATGCCAATAAGCCCTGCAAACGGATTAAAAAAGTGCCCAAAATGGGTGCAAAGGGTGTCGTGTGGGTACTCGTTGGAAATGGCATAAAATTTTAAGTAGGGTTTATTTTTCTTGTGAGGGGGATTAGCCTCCTGCCAACCCTAGACCTTGCCCTCCATCTTCGACACACGAATGAAGGACATAATTACAAGAAAATTAGAGCCTTAAAATTATTACAATGCCATGATAAGAATGTTTTTTCCTTAAAACATTAAAAACAAGATTGTTTTAACCACCAAACAAGTCTAAAAGGGATGGGTGTGACCAAACCGAGTTGGTTTAAGTGCACCACATATGACCGAGTTAACCTTTGGTTGTGGTGAGAGCTCCTGCAGTGAGATAGTCACTTCAAGTTGAACAAGACAACTTGACCAGCTAGGATCTCATTTGCTACGTCGATCTTGGGTCGAGAGCAAGGTGTCACTGACTAGAGACATCTCAAGTGCTCAGAGTAACTGACATTGAGGAAGTCGATGTGGGGAAATAGATCCAGTTGCAGAGAAATGGTCGCAAGTTGAGAGTAATGTATAAGTTTTCAAGACCACTCACCAAGTTGTAAATGGGATCCATGTCGAACATAAGTCAGTTGTAGAGGGATGTGTGTAAACAATTGAAAGGAATGGATGAGGATTCACACAAATTTGATGCCGAATTAAATGGAAAACAAAGGATAAGTGTGAGCTCCAGTAAATGCTTAGCGAGACGACAGCCTTCCAACGGTGCATGAGTCGACCGAACAACGTGCTTGCAACATGAGACTCAAGCTGTAGACCAATGCAAATGAGCCTGCAACCTAGCACGAGAAAAATAGAGATCGAACACATCCACACAACAAGGATTTATCCCAACGAGCACAAAAGGTAACCAAAGGTATGTGCCAAAGGTAACCGGTGTTCAACCAAGCACAATTCAAGTCAGTGTGAGATTGATGCACTAAATAACAATGTAAAATAACCACAACAATAAACATAGAGCTCAAAATAGTCTGAGGATACACCAAAGTGAAAACATGATTCAACACCAGTCTGAGCATACAACAACCCAAACCAATGTAGAGAGGCTTGATTCACCATGAGGAGGATGCATGCAGACAAGTAAGGTGAGTAGGTAGAGTATAGCTCAAGTGAAAAACAAGACAACACTAAACTCTGAAATCTGCAACCCATGAACCTGAAATGCACCCCAAAACACATAGAAAATGCATGCAGATCTTGGAAAAATTAAAACCATGAAAAAACAACCACACAAAAAAACATCTCAAACTTGCAACTATTGAAACCTCAACGCGAGGTGAGCAATACGATTCCAAAGTAATAATCGAAAAAACTTGCACGAGGAAATAAGAAGAAACCAAAAGTAATAACAACGATAAAAAAAGAGCACATGTTTTACCGAAACCTCACGCTTTGATACCATGAAAGAGATATATGTGAGAACCGATATCGAAACAATGCACCACGACGAAGTTGCACTCTAATGGTAACATCGTAGCTCCAATGTAATAAGCAAGATTTGAACAATGGAATGTAACGCCTTGATTTTTAGAAGCTATTATGGTAACCTCTTTTCATGATGTTGAATCATGAAAATGAGGATAATTATGTTAAGATATATCTTTTAATCTTAAAAAGAATGTGTTACTAATCTGGACCCTTGTTTACTGTAATTTGTTTACTTGGGACGGAGGTTATTATAACTTGTGTTTTGCAAGAGTGAGACAACAGACTTGCTTTTATGATTGATGAACTCTTATTGTTGATTGACAGCACACCTTGAATCAATTCCATTGATCCAAGGTATGTTGTGGCCTTCTTTGAGATCGCTTTGTCGATTTATTTTCTATAAGGAATGAAGTCTGAAACCAAATGAAGGTCATTATAAATTTTACAGAACCTGGTTACAGGTATAAATATTTGGTACCTTGATGCCAATGGAAAAGGTTCGATTTTCAAACTATATACAAATTGTAACGCCAGACAACGTAAGACAATAAGAGTGTTGGTGCAAGCGAACAAAGTATAGATATGTCGGGCATGGAATAAATGTCCTGCATATGCTAAAGGTGAACGTAAGTTGTAAAACTTACTAAGGAACCTATTAACTAAAACAATATGGAGTTAAGTCCTAATCTATGACCTAAAACTACTACCCTACGTGGATTTTAAATTAAAAGGAATTTAAAATGTTGCAAGACCTAATGATTTGCAACCTTGGTGAATACCTAACTATGGACAATGCAACCTAAACTATTACTAACCTAAGACGGGGACCTATGGACCCATGTTGATGAAGCGGATAAGAAGGGAAGGTTAGAAATTTATTAGGACAGTAAATGATGTCCTTACAATTTAAACACCAAGCTTGGCGGGAACATGGAAAAGTTGGAGACATCTAACTAGCTATGTAGCTAAGAAGGAAATAGCATGCAAAACTTAAAAAAATGAAACTCACCAACCCGAGTCGGTGATGGCATGGAAATAAAAAAAAGGTAATGCATTCAATGCATTAATGGTCTTGGTCTTAGTGACCAGCTCACCTTGGAAAGGGGATAGAGGAAATTTTAGTGATTATTGTGTTCATTCAGTTTTGCGATTGCTCGCATTTCTTTCATGGTTCTTTTGAACCTGCTATTATTCTGGTTATAGTTGTTGTTTGGAGTAGCCATGGCTATTTTTGAGTCTGTGGAAGTTAGGAGATTGTTGGGAGATCCTTGCTGTTGTTGCCGTGGAGAAGAATAGCTCCTGTGGTCATGGTTTTTCTTCAAGCCACGAGAAAATTTACAGGCATGTTGAGCCCTTCTCCTTAAACCGTTTTGCTCTTGTTTAAGCATCTTCATTAAAAGAACTTTGCTCTTATGTTGGGTGTTTTTGTAAAATGGAATTGTTGATTCAATTAATGTGATTTTCGGGTTGAGATTCCTATTGGGAATGAATACAAATTGGGTATTTCTTTGCAAAATGAGTAAATGAAATGAATCATGTCTCTACAAAGATGAGTTTTGTTTTGATAGTGTTGGGTATTCGTTTCTATTACCCATTATGGGTTTGAGTTGATGAATGTACTAGCTATGTGAGTATTGTTTCTAAGTTCTATTCGTTCTTGTAAAAATGAAATGATAAAATGATTTGGTGTGACCTCTGGTTTGAGCTGTCATTATAAAACAAACACGATTTGGGTATTCTTGTTGCGTTTTGAAGAAAATGAGTGTTTCCTTACTGAAATAATTAATGAAATGAGTTTTCTCTCTCTTGTTTTGAATTCTGAAAGTAATGGGTAATAGGGTTTCATTGTGCATTATGGGTCGATCTTGCTGAAGGTAACAACAATGTGCAAATTGTTGTCTATGATTTGTGTGCGCTAATGGATATGGAAAGCCGTAAAAATGCTTGACAAGACTTTTGTATGACTGTTTCTCTTGTCATATTACAGTGTATGGCGTATGAATCCTTCTAGGGACAATAAGATCATAGTAGCATCTTTACATTGTTTGTTCTAGTTTGATATGATGTTCTACCTACTTGTTCTTGGTATTCGTATATGACTGTTTGGAAAGAAGTTATGATCTGAATAGGGAATAGGGTAGTCAGTCTATAGAATGGACTGGGTAGAGCGTACAATTTATATTTTGTGTTTAGTTGAACTCATTATATATATATATATATAATTTACGGATTGAAAATTCTTCATTGTTTTCATTGAAACAAAATATGAGTGGATTTCTTACTTTGGTGTTTGGAAAGTGAATTATTTTATTATTATGATGAAAGTATGATTTGTTGTTGTTGTACACTCTTACTTTTCTATATCTGGACGAGAATGTCCGTTGGGTGAAAAATTAAAAAGGAAATGATTTTAATTAGAGGTGTCATTGATACTGAAACTTACGGACCAGATGCAAATGAATTCGCATACTCCTTGGAATGGTAGTTAGTAATTTTTGAATACTTGAAATATACTTATTCGTAAAGAATCACCCTATTGGATCAGTTTGTACTAAATAGTTGATATTCGGTTAGGCAAAGTGAGAAGAGGTAATATGATTCTTCTTCCTTCATTCGATTATTGACTTTATTTGCTCTCTCTAATCATTATCATTGATTGATATCACTTATTGTTTAATTCATCCAAAGGCAAATTGTGATGAAAAGAAAGGGAATATTGGATGCGTAATTGGAAGTAATTTTTATTTCTTCTCTTATTCAAATTGAAATTCTATATTTGATATTGAAGGAATTTCTTACTTCCTTAGGCGTAAGCATCTGCATTTAATTGTTGTTTTCTTTCTTTTCTCGAATTGAAAGAAGTATTATGTCATTTGATGAATTTTGAGAAATGACAACATGTTGTTTTTATAGTGAATGAATACTTTTCTCTTTTGCATTTGATTGTTTGAATTTATGATGAGTAGTACGAAAGGGAAGTAGTTCTGTTTGAATTCTTAGTTTAAAATTCATCTTTTGAAATTTCAACTATTACAAGGGAACGAAATCGATAAAGAATTGCATTGGAACAACATTATATACATATGTGTATTAAGTTCTTACAGATGTTTTATTCTAGAACTATTTAGAGGAAAGTACTTCTTGTAGTAATTATTTGGGAGAAAGTTAGTAAATATTTTTGTCTGATTGTGATGGTAATTAGATGATTGGGTTGTTAAGCTATTCATCCTTATCAGCACTTAATTCTTGGATGATGTCCATCTCATTTTTTTAACGTTTCATAAAATCCAGATTCTTTTGTTGAGACAGTTAATTAAGAGCACCTCATTTTAATGATAAGTGCTTAATATGCTTAGTTTGATGAACTGACCCGCAAGTAAATTTTGCAGATGGTTTCCTTGAGTAAAAATGAAGACATGTTGTTTTCTGATGCTTCTTCTGAGTAGCTAAGGATGGATCGTATTTGATAGTTTATTATTCCTCTATGAGGAAATGGGAAAAGAAGAAGTTGCATTCTTCTTCCCTTATGTGTTGTAATGTTGTTTGATATAAATGAAGTTCAATTGTATGGACTGGTAAATTGTATAGATTTTAAATCTTAAGGATTGAATACAACGAAAGGTGTGATATTTTAATGGCTGTACCACCTTGGATCTATTTGAATAAGATTGAGAATATAATTTTATTCATTGATTTGGATTTATTCAAATGATAGTTGACGATTTTTTAGGGACATAATATTTGTTCTTTACTTGAATGCAACTTTTAAGTTGGAATGTGCAATTAATTCATACTTGGGTTAATATGAATTTTAGATTGACATTGAAAAGGGTTTAAGTGAATGTGAACTCTTAATTGAACGATATTCGGAATTAGTTTATAAGCTAAGGAATATCAATAAAAGAGGCAGTTGGACATTGTACTCGAATTTCGTTAATATCCTCGAAATGTTTAATTCAAAGGATATTCGGTATGAGGAAACATATCTATTCGTAACAAACCTTAATTGAAGTAAGGTTATGGAGAATAAATGAATACATTCATTTAGAATTAGGCCTTGTTCAAATGATGTCTAATAAGATGGAATTCTGAATTTAAATACAGTTGCGGATAAAACTTGGTTAAGTTTAATAGGTTGAACTTACTACGTTAAGCTGTAGTGGACTGTTAGTCCGAAGCTTGAAGTAAAGAACCAAGATGGAAATATGCAATCCTTCGGTATGGAGGAGTAAACGTATATTAAGCTATAAGACAAATTAAGTCTCTCTCTTAGCTATGCAACTGTAACGAGCAATGAGGTTAAAGGATCAGCACGGTTGCTGAAAATTGATCTTAAATATTTAAGATTATAATCCAATCACACTCAAGCTGGATGTGTATTCCTTGATGAGAGGATTCCGTAGGACCTTGACACACGCCAGCTGCAATCTGGTGTCTTCATGAAGGTGGGGCCTTCATGACGACACAATGTTGCAGCTGACATGTTACAACGCCCTCCCGAATCAAATCATCAAGTTTACATAAGCTAGGACTAAGTTACTTAGATGAGGATAGGAATGTGACCGTGTATATGGAGTGACTCCAGAGGGCTAAAGGTAACTATACACATGCGCAAGTATCTAGGGTCGACACAGTATGTCTGCGTACCTTTAGTTACCGTGAGTGCCTTCCTATACTCTTTCATATTGCTAGTTTGGGTTAGAGCTTAACTTTAGACTAAGGACCGACAGAGGTCGAAAAGACCATTCTAGACAATGATGAAGTGAGGTGAAGGACATATTCCATTGATGTGTATAACGTCTGGGAATATGATCATGCAAAGCATGTGGAAATCTTTGGCCAAAGTATCACAAGTTGTTGGTTGCATTGTCCTAATCACCTAGTTTAAGAAGCAGATTTCGATGAAATCGAAATAGATATTCGAGATAGGCCTCTTAAATGGAACACTTCGATAACCGGAAATGGTAAGAGAACCCTGTATACTTAGTATAAAATACATGGATTAACATGAAGGATCCGTAAGTCGCCGAGTCATGAAATGAGAGATCGGTGAAACTCGAGGCATAAAATGGGAGATCAGTAGTTCTTCGATTCATTTATAGCAGCATATGGTATCTGTTATATGATTGAATGGCATTGAATGTGTGTTCCATATTGTAAATATGTGAACAAAGAACATTGGTTTTAAAAAGAAATTGTGTGATTCAATTACATTAATACAGAGAAAAATTATTAAAACTTGGTCGTGTGTTTTGAATTACATAATTCAGAATAGAGATCGTTGTATAAAAAAATAAAAAATTCCCTTGTTCTAGTATCTTAAAATGGGGATGTTACATCTTGGTATCAGAGTTGAAGGTTACAGCTCTTGGACCTAATGAGTCCACAATTTAATAAGGTTTACATTTTCTTATTGAATAGAAAATGGTCAGAACAAGAGGAAATGCTGCGAAACAACCTTGTTATTGAGTGGAGAAGCAACATCTGCTCAAAGATAGATGAAATCCTTGCTGCCCTACTAGATACGAGAGATCGTTTGACTATTTTGGAACAACAATGAATGGGCAATGAGGAGGAGGAAGAAGAAGTTGATAGGAATGATCAGCCACCTCCTGATGGACAACACCAATGGAGGGAATCCGGGTGTTGATAATAGTAATGTGAATGCTCCTAATCATCCCGAAAATAAAAGGGCAAGATTAGCAGTTGAACTTACAAATGAATATATAAAGAGAATAAGTTCTTTAAATTTTGATGGAACAACACTTGGGGACGGGGCTGAAAATTGGCTCAGAAAATGGAGAAGTACTTTGTAATAAGAAACTTCTCCGAGGAGACCAAAGTGATATGGGGAGCATATCACTTTCTCATGAAGCATCATAATGGTGGGACAACCGTAAGGTTGAGTTGAATATTGTCGAAACAAACATAGCTTGGGATCAATTTAAAGGTTATTTTAGGCAACAATACGGGCTGCCTCAACTCTATTTTGATTAGAAAATGACTGAATTTCAGAACTATTTGCAAGGAAGGCTGATGGTGATAGAATACTGAGAAGGGTTTACTAAACTCCTTAAGTATGTGCCACAAGATCAGCCGACGAGAAGTTCGAATATGAAAGTTCATAATGGGACCGAATCCCATCATTGGTTGGTGGAACATAAGGCAAAGGTCGATCACATGAAAAATAGATTTGTTGTTTTGATGACCTGCAGAAAGCAACATTCATTCAAGGTGTAAAGCGTGAGGTTGCAGTTAGGAAACTAACAACTATGCAACTAAAAAGGGCTAAAAATAGAGGCTGCACTTTGTATGCCATAAGAATGATAGAAAATGCTTTGAGGAAGACAATGATTTCATGGAAAAGTATCCATTATTAAGGGATTTTAGTGATGTATTTCTGGAGGAGTTACCAGGTCTTTCGCCCAAACGAGAGTTTGACTTTGCAATAGAGATCAAGCCAGGAACCGAACCCATATCTAAGGCACCCTACAGAATGACCACCCTCAAGTTGGTGGAGCTTAAGGCTCAATTACAGGAACTTTTGACTAAAGGACTGATAAGACCGAGCGTCTCACCATGGGGAGCGCCGGTAATTTTTGTAAAGAAGAAGGATGGCACACTAAGACTATGCATTGATTACAGAATGTTAAATAAGGCAACCATTAAGAATCGATATCCACTTCCTAGGATTGATGATCTGTTTGACCAGATGCGTGGAGCATCAGTCTATTCAAAAATAGATCTTCGATCTAGATATCATCAACTGAGAATAAAGGAAGATGATATTCATAAAATAACTTTTAGAACAAGGTACGGGCATTATGAATTCATGGTGTTACCTTTTGGGTTGACAAATGCACCTTCCGCCTTCATGAATTTGATGAACAATATTTTTCAAGAATACCTAGACAAGTTCGTGCTTGTATTCTTGGATGACATTCTTATATACTCCAAAAATGTCGAAGAGCACCAAGAGCATTTAAGGATAGTGCTGGAAGTTTTGAGAAAGAGAAGGTTGTATGGTAAATTATCAAAATGTTCCTTTTATGATGCAGAGGTGCATTATTTGGGGCACGTTATAAGCAAGAATGGGATAGCTATAGACCCTTCAAAGATCACAGCTATAACCGAGTGGCCTGCGCCTAAGAGTGTGCATGAAGTAAGAAGCTTCATGGGCTTGGCAAGATATTATAGAAAGTTCGTTAAGGACTTTTCAAAAATTGCTGCCCCAATCACTTCACTACAAAAGAAAGATAAGAAATTTGTCTGGAATGACAAATGTGAATCTGCCTTTAAAATTTTAAAGGAATAGTTAACTACAACACCTATTTTGACTGTACTTGACCCAAATGGAAATTTTACGGTTGTAATGGATGCGTCGGGTGAAGGTCTTGGAGGCATTCTGTTACAAAATAACGACATCATAGCTTATGAAAGTAGAAAGCTTAAGTTATATGAACAAAATTATGCTCCACACGACCTAGAGCTCACTCGCCATTGTACATGCACTTCATATGTGGAGGCATCACCTTCTTGCAAGCCCTTCGAGTTAAAAACCGACCATCTGGGGTTGAAGTATATTTTTACTCAACCCAACCTGAATGCAAGACAGCTGAAGATGGTTAGAATTTCTATCTCAGTATGATTTTGATATAAGCTACATCAAAGGCAAGGAAAATAGAGTGGTAGATGCTCTGAGTCATAGGAAGCACATCTCTGCTCTTATAACATTAAGAACTCAATTTAAGGATGAGGTGAAAGATGTCATGGAATCTGACTCTTATTTCCAGCAAGTTAAAACAACACTTGTTGTAGATCCAAAGGATGTGAAGTATAAGGGATTTCATTTTGATAATGAAGGAATTATGAGGTTTGAAAACAGGGTATATATACCCTTGGCAAATGATTTAAGAAAGAAAATTTTAACTAAATTTGATAATTCACCTTTTCCTGACACCTGGCATTACAAAAATGCTTTTTGATCTCAAACAACAATATTTATGGAAAGGAATGAAAAAGAATGTGGTGGAATTTGTGACACACTACTTGGAATGTCAGCGTGTTAAGGCGGAACATATGCATCCCGCTGGATTATTGTATCCCCACAACGATTCTCAGCAAAGTACAAATGGCAAGTGATAACGATGGATTTCGTTCAAGGATTACCTAATGTCAAGGAACAAGCAAGATATCATCCTGGTTGTCATAAAAAATTAACCAAGTGGCACACTTCATTGTTGGTAATTTAAAAGATGATGCACCAGTGTTAGCAAGAAGATTTGTACATGAAATTTTTAGATTGCATGGAATACCCGAATTGATCATATCGGACAGAGATCCGAGGATGACATCAAGGTTTTGGCAAATGCTTAATGCGGCCTTGGGAACTAAATTAAACTTTAGTTCTGCATATCATCCGAAACGGATGGACAAACCGAAAGAGTCAATCAAGTTTTAGAGGATATGTTAAGAATGTATTGCATGGACCAGCAGTATAAATGGGAGGAATACCTTCCATTGGTTGAATTTTCCTATAATAATACATACCATGCCTCTTTAAAGATGGCACCTTTTGAAGCATTGTATGGAAGAAAATGTAGAACCCCATTAGCTGGGACAACGTAGAGGATAGAGAGGTAATTGGGCCAGAAATCCTTACAGAAATGGAACAACAAATTAAAATGATTCGGGAACATTTAAAGGAGGCTGCCAATAGGCAAAAGAGTTATGCAGACTTAAAGTGGGTTGATAGGAATTATAAACTTGGTGAGAAGGTCTTTCTTCGGGTTAAGCCGAAAAAGAGTTCTATAACTTTTGGCAAGGCTGCCAAGTTATCGCCTCGTTATGTGGGACCTTTTGAAATTGTTGAAATAATCAACCCTGTAGCTTATCGTCTAGCATTACCTCCTGCTTTATCACAAATGCATGATGTTTTTCATATTTCTTTGCTTAAGAAATACATAACAGATTTATCACATGTGTTGAATTGGAATTCCTTGTAGGTCCAAGACCTAGGAATAATCGTGGTTAAGCCCATTCAAGTGTTGGGAACTCGCTAGTTGTACTTAAGAAATCGCAAAGTGAATCAATGTAAGGTCTAGTGGGACCAGTTTAGCGAAGAAAGTGCAACTTGGGAAAATCTCGAAGAAATGAGATCTACTTTTCCATACTTGTTTGATCGAAATTGAATTCAAAAAACTGATAATTCTACCAAATATAGACAATTACTGGTCTATTTTATAGTTATCTTAAAACACTTTTTTTGATGATTAAATCTATTTTTGGTATGAACTTATGAATGGAAGGACGATAATTGAATTTTGTCCTAGAAACTCTATGAATTGGCTAATTTGATCATCGGGACGATGATTCTTTAAGAAGGGAGGAATGTAACGCCTTGATTTTTAGAAGCTATTATGGTAACCTCTTTTCATGATGTTGTAACTGTGGAAATGAGGATAATTATGTTAAGATATATCTTTTAATCTTAAAAATAATGTGTTACTAATATGGACCCTTGTTTACATGTAATTTGTTTACTTAGGACGGAGGCTATTATAACTTGTGTTTTACAAGAGTGAGATAGCAGAGACTTGCTTTTATGATTGATGAACTCTTATTGTTGATTGATAGCACACCTTGAATCAATTCCATTGATCCAAGGTATGTCATGGCCTTCTTTGAGATCACTTTGTAGACTTATTTTCTATAAGGAATGAAGTCTCAAACTGATCAAGGTCATTATAAATTTTACGAACACAGTTACAGTATAAATATTCGGACCTTGATGCCAAGTGGAAAAGGTTCGATTTTCAAAATTTATACAAATTGTAACGCCTGCATACAGCGTAAGACAATAAGAGTGTTAATGCAAGCAAACAAAGCATAGATATGTCGGGCATGGAATAAATGTCCTGCATATGATAAAGGTGAACGTAAGTTGTAAAACTTACTAAGGAACCTATTAACTAAAACAATATGGAGTTAAGTCCTAATCTATGACCTAACTACTACCCTACGTGGATTTTAAATTAAAAGGAATTTAAAATGTTGCAAGACCTAATGATTTACAACCTTGGTGAATACCTAACTATGGACAATGCAACCTAAACTATTACTAACCTAAGAAGGGGACCTATGGACCCATGTTGATGAAGTGGATAAGAAGGGAAGGTTAGAAATTTATTAGGACAGTAAATGATGTCCTTGCAGTTTAAACGCCAAGTTTGGCGGGAACATGGAAAAGTTGGAGACATCCAACTAGCTATGTAGCTAAGAAGGAAATAGCATGCAAAACTTAAAAAATGAAACTCGCCAACCCGAGTTGGTGATGGCGTGGAAATAAAAAAAGGTAATGCATTCAATGCATTAATGGTCTTGGTCTTAGCGACCAGCTCGCCTTGGAAAGGGGATAGAGGAAATTTTAGTGATTATTGTGTTCATTCAGGGTTTTGCAATTTCTCTCGCATTTCTTTCATGGTTCTTTTGAACTCCGCTATTATTCTCAGTTATAGTTGTTGTTGTTTGGAGTAGCCACGGCTATTTTTGAGTCTGTGGAAGTTAGGAGATTGTTGGGAGATCCTTTGCTGTTGTTTCCATGGAGAAGAATAGCTCCTGGGGCATGGTTTATCATCAAGCCACGAGAAAATTTACAGGCATGTTGAGCCCTTCTCCTTAAACCATTTTGCTCTTGTTTAAGCGTCTTCATTAAAAGAACTCTGCTCTTATGTTGGGTGTTTTTGTAAAATGGAATTGTTGATTCAATTAATGTGATTTTCGTGTTGAGATGCCTGTTGGGAATGAATACGAATTGGGTATTTCTTTGCAAAGTGAGTAAATGAAATAAATCTGTCCTTGCTGTATGAGTTTTGTTTGACAGTGTTGGGTATTCGTTCCTATTACCCATTATGGGTTTGAGTTGATGAATGTACTAGCCGTGTGAGTATTGTTTTCTGAGTTCTGTGCGCATTCTTGTAAAAATGAAATGATAAAATGATTCGGTGTGACCTCTGGTTTGAGCTGTCATTATAAAACAAACACGATTTGGGTATTCTTGTTGCATTTTGAAGAAAATGAGTGTTTCCTTACTGAAATAATTAATGAAACGAGTTTTCTCTCTTTTGTTTTGAATTCTGAAAGTAATGGGTAATAGGGTTTCATTGTGCATTATGGGTCAATCTTGCTGAAGGTAACAACAATGTGCAAATTGTTGTCTATGATTTGTGTGCGCTAATGGATATGGAAAGCCGTAAAAATGCTTGACAAGACTTTTGTATGACTGTTTCTCTTGTCATATTACAGCGTATGGCATATGAATCCTTCCAGGGACAGTAAGATCATAGTAGCATCTTTACATTGTTTGTTCTAGTTTGATATGATGTTCTACCTGCTTGTTCTTGGTATTCATATATGACTGTTTGGAAAGAAGTTCTGATCTGAATAGGAACAGGGTAGTCAGTCTATAGAATGGACTGGGTAGAGCATACAATTTATATTTTGTGTCTAGTTGAACTCAATGATATATATATATATATATATATATATATATATATAAAATTTACGGATTGAAAATTCTTCATTGTTTTCATTGAAACAGAATATGAGTGGATTTCTTACTTTGGTGTTTGGAAAGTGAATTCTTTTATTATTATGATGAAAGCATGATTTGTTGTTGTTGTACACTCTTACTTGTTTATATCTGGACGAGAATGTCCGTTGGGTGAAAAATTAAAAAGGAAATGATTTTAATTAGAGGTGCCATTGATCTTTTGAAACTTACGGACCAGATGCAAATGAATTCTGGCATACTCCCTGGAATGGTAGTTAGTAATTTTTGAATACTGAAATATACTTATTCAGAAGGAATCACCCTATTGGATCAGGTCTGTACTAAATAGTTGATATTTGGTTAGGCAGTGAGAAGAGGTAATATGATTCTTCTTCCTTCATTCGATTATTGACTTTATTTGCTCTCTCTCTGGCTGTTATCATTGATTGATATCACTTCTTGTTTAATTCATCCAATGCAGTTGTGATGAAAAGAAAGGGAATATTGGATGGGTAATTGGAAGTAATGATTATTTCTTCTCTTATTCAGTTGAAATTCTATATTTGATATTGAAGGAATTTCTTACTGCCTTAGGCGTAAGCATCTGCATTTAATTGTTGTTTTCCTTCTTTTCTGATTTGAAAGAAGTATTATGTTGTTTGATGAATTTTTAGAAGTGAATAACTACTTTTCTCTTACGCATTTGATTGTTTGAATTTATATGAGTAGTATGAAAGGGAAGTAGTTCTATTTGAATTCTTAGTTAAAAATTCATCTCTTAAAATTTCAACTATTACAAGGGAACGAAATCGATAGCAATTGCATTGGAACAACATTATAGACATATGTGTATTAAGTTCTTACAGATGTTTTATTCTGGAACTATTTAGAGGAAAGTACTTCTTGTAGTAATTATTTGGGAGAAAGTTAGTAAATATTTTTGTCTGATTGTGATGGTAATTAGATGATTGGGTTGTTAAGTTGTTCATCCTTATCAATACTTAATTCTTGGATGATGTCCATCTCATTTTTTTAACGTTTCATAAAAGCTGGATTCCTTTATTGAGATAGTTAATTAAGAGCACCTCATTTTAATGATAAGTGCTTAATATGCTCAGTTTGATGAACCACCCATGTAAGTAAATTTTGCGATGGTTTCCTTGAGTAAAAACGAAGACATGTTGTTTTCTCGATGCTTCTTCCGAGTATCTAATGATGGATCATATTTGATAGTTTATTATTCTTCTACGAGGAAATGGGAAAAGAAGAAGTTGTATTCTTCTTCCCTTATGTGTTGTAATGTTATTTGATATGAATGAAGTTCAATTGTATGGACTTGTAAATTGTATAGATTTTAAATCTTAAGGATTGAATACAACGAAAGGTGTGATATTTTAATGGTGTACCACTTGGATCTATTTGAATAAGATTGGGAATATAATTTTATTCATTGATTTTGAATTATGCAAATGATAGTTGACAGATTTTTAGGGACATAATATCTGTTCTTTACTTGAATGCAACTTTTAAGTTGGAATGTGCAATTAATTCATACTTGGGTTAATATGAATTTTAGATTGACATTGAAAAAAGGTTTTAAGTGAATGTGAACTCTTAATTGAATGATATTCGGAATTAGTTTATAAGCTAAGGAATATCAATAAAAGAGGCAGTTGAACCTTGTACTCAGATTTTGTTAATATCCTCGAAATGTTTAATTCAGAGGATATTCGGTATGAGGAAACATATCTATTCGTAACAAACCTTAATTGAAGTAAGGTTATGGAGAATAAATGAATACATTCATTTAGAATTAGGCCTCATTCAAATGATGTCTAATAAGATGGAATTCTGAATTTAAATACAGTTGCGGATAAAACTTGGTTAAGTTTAATAGGTTGAACTTACTACGTTAAGCTGTAGTGGACTGTTAGTCTGAAGCTTGAAGTAAAGAACCAAGATGGAAATATGCAATCCTTCGGTATGGAGGAGTAAACGTATATTAAGCTATAAGACAAATTAAGTCTCTCTTTTAGCTATGCAACTGTAACGAGCAATGAGGTTAAAGGATCAACACGGTTGCTTGAAAATTGATCTTAAATATTTATGATTATAATCCAATCACACTCAAGCCGGATGTGTATTCCTTGATGACAGGATTCCGTAGACCTTGACATAGGCGAAGTCTGTAATATGGTGTCTTCATGAAGGCGGGGCCTTCATGACGACACAATGTTGTAGCTGACATGTTACAACGCCCTTTCCGAATCAAATCATCAAGTTTACATAAGTGGGAATAAGTTACTTAGACGATGATAGGAATGTGACCACGTATACGGAGTGACTCCAGAGGGCTAAAGGTAACTAGACACACGCAGTCGTCTAGGGTCGACACAGTATGTCTGCGTACCTTTAGTTACCGTGAGTGCCTTCCTATACTCTTTCATATTGCTAGTTTGGGTTAGAGCTTAACTTTGGACGGAAGGACTGACAGAGGTCAAAAAAGACCATTCTAGATAACAGACGAAGTGAGGTGAAGGACATATTCCATTGATGTGTATAACATCTGGGAATATGATCATGCAAAGCATGTGAAAATCTTTGGCCAAAGTATCACAAGTTGTTGGTTGCATTGTCCTAATCACCTAGTTTAAGAAGTAGGATATCAGATGAATATCAGTAACAAATATTCAGATAGGCCTCTTAAATGGAACACTTCGATAACCGGAAACAGTAAAGAGAACCCTGTATACTTAGTATACAATGCATGGATTAACATGAAGGATCGGTAAGTCGCCGAGTCATGAAATGAGAGATTGCTGAAACTCCGAGCCATAAAATGGGAGATCGGTAGTTCTTCGAGTCATTTACAGCAGCATATGGTATCTGTTATATGATTGAATGGCATTGAATGTGTGTTCCATATTGTAAATATGCAAACAGAGAACATTGGTTTTAAAAAGAAATTGTGTGATCCAAATTACATTAATTGGATAGAGAACAATTATTAAAACTTGGTCGTGTGTTTTGAATTACATAATTCAGAATAGAGAACATTGTATAAAAAAATAAAAATTCCCTTGTTCTAGTATCTTAAAATGGGGATGTTACATGGAAAGAATATGCAAATAAGAGAACATGTCTACTCATCCTCATAGATCGAAAGGAAGTACAAATAGGGGTGTTATGTAACCCCGTGCCTAAACAAGGAAAGTAACTCCTATGATTCCATTGACGCATATGACGTGGATCGACACATATGATGCCACTAAAGAAGGAGTTACATTCCAAATAAGGAATGTAACTCCTATGACGCACCGATGCAAATGAAAATGAAAGATTCTATGACAGAATCGGACACACAATCGCTAATACTTATGACTCTTGCAAGGCGAGATGACTCACCATGTGATTTGGATGATGACTAGGCATGTCACACACACCAACAAGCCATACTTTCTCTACTTGCAATTTATCTACTAGAATTGATATCTCCTCATCAGACATTCCTCTCACACGCCCGAAGTAATTCACCATGAAACTTGCCAATGAATTTGGTTGAAATTTAGGCTAGCTATCCTTTAAAGGAGCACAAGCCTGCCCACTTGATTTAAATAACTCAATGGTTGTTGTCAATTTTTTCCATATGTCCTTAGGTAAAAATAGAAATGTCATTTTTTCAGAAAGGCTCTCATCCTTAGCCACTTTGAAAATAGCAAGACATTGCATCTTAAAACACTACATTGAAAGAGGAAATAATATATTTACTTTTTACATATTACAAAATTAAATTTTAAGAAAAATGCATTAAAATTAAGTTTCATTACCTTCAAATCATCTGAATTTGAGTTCCTTGCTTCAGTCTCCAAGGACATCCTAGGGATTTCCAAATCATTTGAGCCTTGTAGAGTACATCAATAAAATTGGTATCAATCCAATTTTTGTTTACATCATTTTATTGCTGGAAAATTTTAACAATGACTTTGTCAAGGAGTGTGTGAAGACATAATACGAGCTTTTCTAAACTGCATCTTAGTATGTAATGACTTGTATTTACTTTCAGCCAATTTTTTTGGGCACAAATGGTATGTTGGTCATCAAGAATGTATAATTGACACTTCATCCCTTTTTAGGTCATCTGGATCCTCGAGTTGCACAAGTTCCTTTGTAAAAGGTAAAAAGGGAAGAAGAAGTGCATCCCTCAATGTAGGAATAACATTAATCAAAATTGAATAGACAAGAAGGTCAACATTCTCATCATGCACATGACATAATTGATATTTTGGAGGTGCCAAATGGCACCTAGAAACTTCAATTGGAAAAACATCACCATTGAACAAAAATAATTTTAATTGTTTAGCATTTAAAGTTTCTGTTTGCTCAAATATACTAGTCACTTTCTTCAACAACACATCCGATTTGTTATTCTTTTTAAGCCCTTGTAAATTTGACTTAGATGGATCTATCTCTAATTTAGAAAAATAAGATCTCCTCAGTGTTGTAAATAGCTTTGCATGTTTCGGTGGAGAAAGAAAATATTTTCTATTCAAATAATGACAAATAGAAGAGGTATCCTTGGTTCTATACAATTTTTTGAATACCAAATTCATGTTATTATGAAATTTAAGGGCATTTTCATAGCTTGTTTTGTCTGACTATATGAACTTCCCCAAATTCCAACCATATTTAAAACAAGAGAATGCCATATTTTTCTAGAAGCCTTCATTTCCAGTTTCTTGAACAATGAAACTTCCAACTCCATGTCAAGAATAAGGAACTTATTCATTATGACATCAATGCATTCAACCTGAATACACAATGTTTTTTCATCAATAACTTTTGAATTTAGTACCATACCGACTTCACTAACAACATCCTCATCAACAAAAAATAACCACATATCACCGTGGTAATTTTTTGGGGAATGCATTTCTACAAACCAGTCATTGTCTCTCTTTTTCCAATCCTCTACTCCTTCAATCAAAGGAATTTATAATGAGTGAGCAGCCAATGGAAGACATATTACATGAAAAAGGAATTAAACAAATTAATATTTCGTAAGTAATTGAAAGGAAAATACTATTTCTCAACAATGCAATAACAACGAGATGCCGTATCTTGATGTCATTATTTTCATAGAGTAAAAGTCAATAGGAATAAATATTTATAGCATAGTGGTCACGGACATACTTCAACCCTCCTTTAGTTATAAAAAACAAGAAAGCATTAATAATTTTTTTATGTATGTGTTGCACTAAGCAATTTAAACAATTAGTTGCTATTAAATTTGGTTTGTTTCAAGTAGTGAATTTTTTCTAGAAGTGAAGACTAGAGGCCACTAACATATATATATATATATATATATATATTCCCATCACTATAAAAAACATATTTGAGTTACACTACATCATTTTGAAAACTTGGAATCCAACATGGGTGATAAGGGTTGAGAATTGAATATTTAATAATAACAAATCTTACATGTCGTGATGTGTTTGGGTGTTGTAATTAGGTGCCTTTTATAGTTCTCATAAGATATATCATGTGTATATCACATAATTGAAATCGACTAGTATAAAGGAAAATGCCTAGCAACCGCTAGGTTCAATTAGTAATTGAAAGTAATGGTTTCTAGTATCAAGCCTTAATAGTTTCTTATTTTAAAATTAGTGATCGAATAACAAACAAATCATGGAAAACCCTGACGTCTGCTAGGATCCTTGCGGTAGCTAATCTACCTAATAGGCACTAGGCTTAATATTACGTGTTTGACTACGTGTATTGTATTCTCTTGAATCTACATTTTGAATTACGTCTATTCAGAAAAAGTTGTAAATATTTTTCTTGTCTTGGAGAATTTTTTTGTCTTTTCTTGTCTTGGAACATCAAAGAAATGTAGTAAGCATCCTCCTTGGTGGTCACTAGTCTTGTAAAATTTAAATACAATAATGGAGCATAGTTATTTTTCAGTGGAGTTATTACTACTTGTCCCGTATAAAAGACAACAAATATCCTATCATCCACCAACATCAAGATAGTATGTTAGGCTAGGAATAACATGTAATAGACTTCAAATATTCTTGTATTAATTACGTGTATTCAAAAAGTGGTAAATATTTTTAATTACGTGTATTCAAGAAAGTGGTAAATATATTTCTTGTCTTTGAATATTTTTGTCTTCTCTTGTCTTAGAACATCAAAGAAAGGAAAATTCTTGGTGACTGCTAAGCTTCCTGACTTCCCTTAGGTAGTTTCCTCTACATTGACTTCCCTTAGGATAAAGCATTATGTATTACTAGTTCATATCAATGAAAAAATTTTAGCAAGCTTCTAAGCTACATCAATGAAAAATTCATTGTCTACATTATCGACAAATATAAGTGTTAGAGAATAATAATAGAAGTACATATTTTAAACTTGAAGACGTATCATGTTCATCTTGGCCCATATTTTCATAAATTACCCATTAAAAAAATAGTCTAACAATTTACTAAACATCGAGGGAAAATGTACATGAACCTTTCTCAGGAATAAAGGATCAGAGGCCATGAAGAGCAATGCTTGTTTTATGTTTACCAATTATTTGTTGATGAGAAGGCTAGTGCCGCTAGCCTCTACAATGTCGGGGAATCCATTTTAACGATGCAAAAAAACAATCTCAACAACTTTGTTGTCATTGTTTGTAATTATTTTATATTAGTTGGACTATCCTTGGCAGAGCCAAGTCCTTGAATACATACCTTTGAGAAGGTTGATGCCTTATGTAGTTCTCATTTGATATTTTGTGCATAAAATGTAATCCATATATTTTCATATAAACAAAAATGCTTTACAACTAGTAAGCATTGTTAGTTAATGAAAGGTAAGCACCATTAGTTAAGGCTGGTAATAAAGATAGACACATAGTTAGGAAATGTTAGATCATAGTAGAGGAAATGAGCTAGTTATCGTGAATCCTAATGTAAGAGGTTGTTAGAGCCACTTAACAATCATAATTTTTTTTAAATATACCCTTTAATAGATCATGATTTTTTTAATATGCATATTTTCTTTTACACATTTAAATTATGTGGAGAACATATTTTTAAGGGATTTAAAATAAGTAATTTTGAATACAAAGGAATTTAAGGCAACCCATTACTTGAGAATAAAATCACCTTTTATGGGTTGTCTATGTGTCACCATTTCATTGGATAATTTATTGATGAGACTTGATGTGACTTACTTTATTGGCTAGTTTTATTTATTTTTAACTTGAATTCAAACAACTAATGGTACTTTATTTCACATACCCACTCACGGTCATTGACCCATGCATGGTCATTGGCTCCTTTCCCCTAGCACAAGTAGATCATAGTAGAAGAAGTATCCTCAAGCTTGTATGGCATGGTAGCCACAAAAAATAATGGGTGACTAATGACTAGAAATTTAGTAAAATATTAAATGTATAAATCAGTAAGTTTTAAGCGCTGGAACGTTATTTGTCCTCCTAATGAATCGAATAGTAATGAATTAATTATTGAGGCGAATCCCATATTATTGCTAATTTCGTCATTAAAAAATAGACCTTATCAGGGAAAATCAATCTTGTGTGATTAAAATTCCCTTTGTATGCTCTCACTAACTCCAGATTGGACCTTAAATCTTATCTATTAAGATAACTACTAAATAGGAAGATTTTTTGAAAAATCGAGGGACTCACCAAGCATTTTGTGATAAGATTTGCAATAAATATGTTGATTGGTCGGACTCATCACCTTTTCCAATAAAGGTTGATATTAAAGCCATTGGAAAGCTTGTATTAATTTCAAGCATGCGATGGCATATTCACTCCATATATTTATCTAATCGCTCCCCCTTATTTTCACACCTTTTGGGTTTCTTTCATGAGATTTCATTTATTCTGTCATGGCCGACCAATGTTTCCTTTCATGCAATTTTCCATGGTGTGAGTGAAATGGGATTTTATACCAAAATTTTGCAGTCACCATTTGAAATCCATTTTTGGATTGAATCAAAGAAGACCTAGTTGTAATTGAGGGAGTTCTTAGAGATGATTATCTTTCTCTGGAGGGATGTCCGAGGGTAAATGCAGAAGTTACTTCACGTTCATTTGTCATCTTCTTATCATACATCCGAAAAGGATTGGGCTTTGAGATGGGTTGTCACTGGATCAAGCCAAGCGTATAGGGTTGGCATGGAAGTGGAAATGGAAAAACCTTGAGTGCATCATGGCCCTTTCTTTTTGATGCTCACTATAAACAGGAAGGTTTGGTGGACATGGATGTTTTTTTGAGTTGCACAAATGGTTTCACATCCTAAATCATTTTCTTGTATGAAGTGGAAAATTGGGTGAGACATCATCGATGAAGCGAGTTAGGTCATCCACTTTCTGACTGGATGTTATGTATTCTTTGCTATGATAGGAACCACTACATTTGGGATGTTCTTCACCGAGAGTGAAGGTCATGAGAGGCATATCCACTTTGGTTAAAGAGTCATGTTTTTTGGAAAAGAGCATATTTTTCTGGAACCACCAATGAAAACCATTTTCATGCCCATTAAGGTGGAGGTTATGAGATGTCATCTGATTCAGATAAATAAGTGGTTCTAAAATCCATCAGGTTGTATCTTTGTTTTGGTTTTATATAGCATTTGTCAATTCCATTGTTATTGATTCATACTATCTGCTTACTTGGTATGGGGTTTTTGTATTCCCAACCACTTGTGTTTTTGGAAATTTCCTTGCATTTTTCACCAAATTATTGTTGGATCATTCGGGTTTTTAGAATGATCCTCTCATTGTATCTATAATGTAAAGGGAAAGGGACCCTTCAACCCTCCTTTAATTATAAAATATAAGAAATCATTAGTAGAAGTTTATGTTATGCGTTGCACTAAGCAATTTAAACAATTAATCGCTATTAAATTTGGTTTGTTTCAAGTTGTCAATTTGTTGGTAGAAGTGAAGACTAGTGGCCACTAGTAGCATCTATATATTCTAGGATATCTTTCCATTAATGTAAAAAAAAATCTTTATAGCTTTAGGTTAGAGGGGCTTGAATGCAAGACAAGAATTATCCTAGCAACTACTAATCTCAAGATTGTGTTATGTTACACCAATGCCACAAAATAATCTATGACCTTAGCACCCATATCCTTAAATATCATGTGGTGGACTTTGAATAACATATTGAACTCAGCGGCTGTTAGGATGAAAATTTATTTTTTGGAATATGTGTAATCACGAAATTTGTTAAAATTTGTTATTTTACACAAAGGGAGTATAATAAGCTTCGATCTTAGGGGCTATGTGTACTCTAGAAAATCATTAATATCTATCTTGTCTTTGAATATTTGTTGTCTAGTCATGTATTTGAATATCCAAGAAATGACGTAAACATCCACCCTAGCGGTCGCTAGTCTTGGAACATCATTTTCTAAATTCTAAATATAATAATGGAGCTTAGTGCATTTTTCTATCAAGTCATTACTAATTGTCCTATATGTAAGACAAAACAACTATCCTAGTAGCCTTGCTAACCTCAAGCCTTTGTGATGTTCATGAACAACTAATTTGCTATTCAACATAATATTGAACCTAAAATTGAACCAACCATCCGTTAGGCTTAAAATTTTGTTTGGAATTCATGCGATAGACTTCAAATATCCTATTGAGCTCAATGGCTCTAGGCTTAAATTTTTTTTTGGAATCATGAGTATTCAGAAATAAATGTAGTGAGAAACCACCTAGTCGTCATTCAATTAATTGAAAATAGTCTTTTAAAATTTAAATATAATTGTGGGGAGCATAGTTAGATTTTTAGCTCAGTCATTAAAATTTCTTTAATGCAAAGACAAAAATATCCTAGCGACACATTAACCTCAAGTCTTTGTGATTTTCTACGACCTATGTAATTATCTTGAACTATAGTGAGATTTGGAATATCATGTAATAAACTTTGAATAACATGTTGTACTCGAGAGGCCACTTAACACAATTGGTGTTGGAGCTTAGTTTAGTTTTAAGTTTTTAGTTGGGTCATTAATCAATATCTTGAATGCAAGAAAATAATTATCCTATTGGCCAATATGTGTATTTATTATGTTACATCAATTAATAATTAATCTTTATTATGCTCTTTGAATATCATTTTGTGACTTGAATAACATATTGAACTCAGCGAAAGTAATGCATAAAATTATCACCTGGAATATGTGTATTCTAGAAAATCATTTAAATTAATCTTATCTTGGAATATTTGTTTCTAACATCAAATAAAGAAAATTTCCACCCTAGTTATTAGTCTTAGAAGAATATAAATTAATCAACATCCAAATATAATAAAAGATCTTAGTTAGTTTTTAAAATTAAATCATAATAATTGTCTGTATGTAAGGAAAAAATATCCTAGCGGCCGCTAATCTCAAGTCTTTGTTATGTTGCACCAATGCTATTTAATAATCTTCGACATTAGCGTCATTAGGATTCGAATATCATGGTAGGATTATGATAAATTAATATGGAAATCTAAATATAATAATGGTGCTTAGCTTGGTTTTCAGGAGCCATCCTAGTTGTATCATATGAGTTAACCAGAATCTTAGCGGCCACTAGTCTCCGTTCTTGTTTGAAAAATGTATTTAGGAAACTCTTTAATATTTGTCTTGTCTTGGAATATTTTTTGCCTTGTGTTGTCTTGTAATAGCTAGGAAATGTCATAAACATCGATCTTAGTGGCCTCTAGTCTTGGAATATGTTATTTTAGAATTTAAAAATTGTTACTTTATATTGGCTCATTTATCAAGTAAGTCGTTACTAACTGTAAATGAAATATATGTTTGTAAATAGAATGATTAACATTTATATTTAATAATATTTATGAGTACATATAATGTGCTTACCTTTTACTAAACATAAAAAAATTGTAAAGACAATGCATTTAATTATTTCTATGTGGGAAAACAAATATAAAAACTATATATATCAACATGGAAATCAAGTGAGAATTGAATATTGAATAATTAGTCATGAATATTTCTTTCATATTAAAAAATCATTAAAGGAAGTCAAAATGATTACCTAAACTATACAAAAGAAAACCATTACGATTTATAAAAAAAGAATATGTGACTCATGTTTTTGCTAGAGATAGATGCCAACACTTATGGGAAAAAATAAATGGATGAAGAAGAATGAAAAATCAAAAAAATTAACTAGAGAGATAGATAGAAGGGATGAAAAGGGAACCTATTTAATAGACATGAATACTTGAGCTATGACTGAACATAAAAATGGGTTTTGGAAGGAATAAATATTTTAAAAGGGATTAAAAAATATTTGATCATGGGTGGACAAAAATGTGGTTTTAGAGAAAGAGCAACGCGTTTTGACAAGAAGATGGAATGAAATGCAAAGGTGCCAAAGGGAAAGGCAGGGACGGATTGCGGTGCAAAACACAAGAACTAGGAATACAAGCAATGCTATGAAGTACCACCATCAACTATATATACACACATACATAACATAGATGATTTTGATAAATACATGTTTTAGTTGTATCTATATATTTTGATGTACTTGATAATGTCTATTAAAGCTTCATATTCTCTCTAAAACATAGTATCAGTGAGATTCTATCTACAACCTATTTTTCTTGTCTCTTTTGATTCCATCCTTTATGGGCCTCTTGATCTACACTCGCACCTTGTGATCTATCCACAATCACTATTTTTTGTCTTGTTTGTGCACCCCCAAATGTGATTACGATCATTTCCTCAGCTTACCATTCAAAAAATGTCTAGGAATCAAGCACTCAGACCAGTAAATTAGTGCTTTGTGTGTTGTATTCTAATTTCAAGAGCTCATTTTCTACGATTAAAAAATAAAAAAAAACCTAATATATATTTCTCTAGTTTATTTAGTTTTTTCCAAATGCATTCAATGAAAGAAATTCTAAAAACTAAAAAAAAAAGTGTGGGAATAGGAAATTTCAAAATTTGAATTTCCCTTCTTAAAGTAAAAGTGTGGGATTTTGATATTTCAAATATTGGCATTTAATGCGGGGATTTCACATATCGTACTTTGAATTAACCCGTCATTAATATTTTCATTTAATTTGGGGCATATCGTGGGATACGGGAAATCAAATTGATTAATTTTACCTACTTTAGAAACAAGTGGGAAAATGAAAAAAGTTTCTTTGTGAACACTCGGGAAAACCACAAATATTAATTTAAGCATAATAAAAAACCATTTAGAAAATAGAAGTGAACATTAGGAAACAAAAAAATTAAATTTTAATAGAGTGATATACGCCTTGTTAATTATTAATTTTTATTGAGTGTGACTTCAATATTTTTAAATATAATGTGCGTTAATTCGGGGATAGCATGGGATTCAGGGAAATCAAATTTATTAATATTACCTACTTTAGAAACAAGTGGGACAACAACAAAATTTTTCTTTGTGGACTCGTGGGAAAATGACAATTATTAATTTCAGCATAATAAAAACCATTTAGAAAACAAAAGTGAACATTAGGAAACAAAAAATTTTTTAGAGAGTGATATACGCCTCGTTAATTATTAATTTTTATCTAGTGTGAATTCAATATTTTATAAATATAATTTGCGTTAATTTAGGGAATAACATGGGATACGGGAAATCAAATTTATTAATACTACTACTTTAGAAACTACTAGGGACAACATCAAAAGTTTCTTTGTGAACTCACGGGAAAATGAAAAATATTAATTTAAGCATAATAAAAAACCATTTAGAAAATAGAAGTGAATGTTACGAAAAAAAAATTAAATTTTAAGAGAGCGATATACGCCTCGTTTATTATTAATTTTTATCGAGTGCAAATTCGATATTTTTAGCTATCATCCATGTTAATTAAAAAAAATCCAATAAAATGTGGCATCTTGCAAGTTTGAACTAGTTAATTACACAATTATATAATTGACACATTTATTAAGAAATTTTTAATTAGCGATAGAATTAACAAATATTTTTTACCTATAAAAATCTACATTATTAAGTTGTAATTGTAATCCATTAAAATGTTGCCACGTGGCATGAAATTTCTAATATATCTCGTGATCATCGATATTTTGGAGTTATTTACGCTTTACTCTAGAAAAACTAAAACATAATTTTACGCTTCACCAGAATTTGAGAGTACCTTATAGATAGGAAAGAAAATAACAACCGCTAAGCTCCATTAGAATGATATTTTTACAACACCGAATTCAAAATAATAAATACTTAGATTTTATAGGGGATCAAGGTATTCTCTTCAACACGTGTTAGAACAACTCGCATGTCATGTATGTTGTCATCTATTTTTTGAGCAGAAGCCTAGTGGTCGCTAGCCTCTACAAGTCCTAGGTTTCATTTCTAGCAATGTAAATAAATATCTTTACATTTTTCGATCACTAGTATTTTCATTAACTATAATCTTATCTTATTGACTATACATTCCTTCCACAACCAAGTGTGGCACTACATACCATTGAAAGATATCTCAACTTCTATATTACTCATAAGTTCTTTTGTGTCTAACACATAATTTATATCAGTTTGTATCAAGTAAAATACTTAGCAAATCGCTAAGCTCCATTACTTGAACAAGATCAATCAAACAATGTGTGTGAAAGAAAATGCTTAGCGATTGCTAAGCTTCAATACTTACCAAAAGGAATGATTATGCGGAAAATAGGCTAAACAATTTCTTGATAACATAGATGCTTTATGAACAAATCATAGTAATAGATATTAGCGGTCGCTAGGCATTTTCCATAATATATTTTGATGATAGATATGTGAGATATGGACAATTTTTATTGTCAAAAGCTATGGAGGTCTTTGCATAGTCGGGAAGAAAGATGATTACTAAAAATATTTTCAGGGTGCTCATATAACATCATAGGGACTGCTAGGAACACACCTTTGCATCTTTTATTTTTTTACACATTAGTGTGCATCAATGAAATTATTAGCGACCGTTAAGCTCCACTTTACTTGTCGGGAGGTGTAGGTTAATGACCACTAGTCTCAATTGATTTTTTATTTTGAATATAGAGATCAAACAAGAGTTCATATTAAAGCAAATGCTTAGCAATCATTAAGCTCAAATACTTATAGGAAGGAATGATTTTCTAGAAACTAGGCTAAACAATATCTTATTTTGAACATAGTGCTCTAATAACATATCATAGTAATATATATTATTGGGCACTAGACATTTTTTTTCGTGAAAATTTTAGATGCAAAATATGTGAGGTATAAAAATTGTTTACTTTTGAAAGCTACAGAGATCGTTTGGAAAGTAATAGATTATCACCAAGACTAAAGCTGTTTATTATTTTCAAAAATAGAGATTAAAAAAGTTCATATAAAATAAATGCCTAGTGACCACCAAGCTCGAATACTTACAGAACATAGTGCTCTACACTTATTGTTTATTGTTAAATGAGAAAGGAATAGATTAGCGACCTCTAGGTTAAATTGTTTCTTGATTAAGAATATATATATATATTTTATTACAAAAATGCTTAGCGATCGCTAAGCTACGATACTTACAAAACATAGTTCTCGATAACAATGTAATCTCAAAGAACAAGGGTAGAAGCCTGATGAATTTTATTAATATTCAATCAACTTACATTACAATGGAGTGTTATAATTCTTATAGGAATTGAACAACCATGTGCAGACAAATACAAGGTTGCACAGGTACAACCGAAATCATAACAACTTCCAAAATACATCCTGGGAAGCAATAACCAACTAAGTACAAACAAATATAGTTGCAGCAATAATGCAACAAATAAACAATACAAAAGGTTATAAATAAATATAACCAAATAACAATAATTAAATAATCTAACTATGCAATGCATAATTAATAATAATATATTTATCCTAACATTCCCCCCCTTAATTTTTCATTGTCTCAAGAGATGAGGAGAGGAAATCTTTGAAAAACTCAAACTTGTCACATGCAAGTGACTTTATGAAGATATATGCTTGTTGTTTATGTTGGACAAAACTAAAGTTGTATATTATGCTTCAACACATGCTCACGTATGAAATGAACCTGTACCTCAATGTGTTTTGTTCTTTCATGAAAAAATGGATAACAAACAAGTTTGAGAATACCTTCATTGTCAACATACATGGTGGTCGGTTTGTCTTATGGTATTCCAAGTCCTTCAAGTATGCGACATAGCCAAATCACTTCACGGATAGCTTATCCTATAGAATGATACTCGGCTTCTACGGAAGAACAAGAAACAAAAGTGTTTTTTCTTATTTCCCCATGATATTGGTCAAGATCCCATGAAGAATACAAATCCAAGTCTATTTTCTATTGAATCAATATTTCTTGCATGATTTGAATTGAATATCCCGACAAGAAGAAATTGTCATTCTTCTTGTATTCTAGACCAAGATCCACTGATCCTTTGAGATATCTCAAGATGCACCTTTCTACTTTCCAATGAAAAATTTTGGGTTCCTACATGAACTGGATAGATAGCTCATTGTAAAGCTGATATCTCTGGTCTAGTGTAGGTCGGATAAATGAGACTCCCAATCAACTACCGATAGAGTGGAATTTACCTTAGGAGATGGATCTAAATGAGATAACTATAATATATTCTCCATAGGTGTAGAAATTGGTGTGCAATCCATCAACCCAATTTCTCTAGTGTCGTCTTGGTATATTTCATCTGAGAAACAAAGATGTGATTCTCTTTCGTCATAATTCTAATCCAAGACAATAGTGCATTAGCCCAAGATATGTCATGTCGAATGATCAATTAAGATATTTATTCTTTGCATCAATCATCCTCACTGAACTACCAATGATGACTAGACCGTCTATATAGACAATGAAAATCACATTCTCTCCCCTTGATTTTTTAGGTAAATATTGGGATTGTATAGATTTTTAACAAATCCATGTTGTATGAGATGTTCATCGGTTTTGATGTACCATGCTCGGGGTGCCTATTTGAGGCCATACAAAGATTTTTTGAGTCTACATACCTTTGCTTCTTGACTAGGTACTACATATCCCTCAGGTTGAGTCATATAGACTTCTTATTGTAAATCTCCATTCAAAAGGAAATTTTACATCCATCGATGGAGTTTCCAACCAAATTGTCAACTAGAGAAAAGATCATCCCGATTTTTTTGATCTTAGTTGTGGGAGAAAATGTCTCCTCATATTCAATGCCTTATTTTTATGCATACCCCTTTGCCACTAGTCTCGCTTTGTATTTGTCCACTTTGTCCCATCTTATTTTTTATTTTGTTTTGAATATCCATCTCATCTAATGGGTTTCTTCCTTGGTGGAAGATCAATAAGCCATCAAGTGTTGTTTTTCATTATTGATGATATTCAAAATCCATGGCATCTTTCCAAGAATTTGACTATAGGGATTCCCGGAATGTAGAGGGCTCATCCGATTCAATAACTCTACTCATCAAATCAAAGTTAACTTCTTCTCTTGATTTACTCAGAGTTCATGTTCTAGGGGTGGATGTATCTGATGGAGCATCCATTCTTGAATCTCGTAATGTGCTAGTATACCACTTGGGCATATGTTGACTGTTCTCGTGGGTCATGGTTATATCAAATGAACACCATCATCCCCATCATCACTTTCATCACACCGTGGGAACATCAACTTTAGTTTTTACAACTAGTGAAGAATCTACATCAGGTGAGTCTGGAGGAGGAGACTCTACTTCCTTCTTCTCAAAAACTCAACATCTTTACTAGTGTAGACTTTTCTGGTCTTTGGATCCATCAATATGTACCCAAGAGTCTCTTCACCGTACTCAATGAAGATGAGTTTACGAACTTCATGTCCAATTTCTTTCTATTATTCTTGGGTATGTGAATACTTGTTTTGCACTTGAATACTCTAAGGTGTGCAAGAAATGGTTTCTGTTTTGACCATGCTTCATGTGGTGTTACTTCGTCAAGAGAAAGCTGTGGGCACCCTATTCAACAAATACACTCGCTTTTTGTCTTTGCTTCTTCTACCCAGATTATCTTTACAAGTCCAGAGTCATCGATCATGCATAACACCATTTCCATGATAGTACAATTTATTCTCTTAACAACACCATTTTTTTGTGGTGTGTGTGGAGGAGGCATTTTTGATGAATACCATGAGCTTGTAGGTAGTATTTAAAATTATTATTGGTGAATTCCCCCTCAATCTTAGCGAGAGAGTTCTAATGTGATGACCAGTTTCATTGTCAACAACTAATTTGAACTTCTTGAAGGTTTCAAAAGCTTCACTTTTCTTACGAAGAAAAAAAATCCATTTTTTTATTGAATAGTCAAATCAACACAAAGCATGAAGTACTAAAATCTAGAATGCCTTGGTTACATCGGTCAGAATATCAAGTATGAACCATATCAATCTTACCATGAGCTTGATATGTACTCTTCTCGGAATAAAGTTCTATGTTGTTTTCCTACTAGGAAGTGAGGACACTTGTTTGTATCCTTCGAAGAGATGGTTACCCATGTACCATATTTTGCCGACGAAGTGTCTCGAGATATTTGAAACTTACATGACTAAGTCTTTGATGCCAAAATGGTGCTAAGGTAGAGTTATTAGCCACAAGTTCTGATCATATCTGTGAAAAATCAAGTTGGAACATATGTCCCACATTGGAGGATTTTGCAACTATTTTTGAGCCTCGTGATTTGTCTCGAATCAAAACTTGTTCTTACCTAATGACTATAAAATTCAATTTTTAAGTTGTGATATAGGATTTGAATGACTGAAAGAAGATTATTTGTCAACCTAGGGACATATAAGATATTTGATAGTCTACATTTGCATGAACCAAGGGGTAGAGAAATGTTCCCAACCCCCGAACTATATATGAAGAATCATTACCCAACAAAACATGGTTTTCTAAAGGTGTGTCCCTCATTGAAGTAAACCAGGACTCTGTGGATAGTCATGTTTGGAGTGTCTCCCGAGACATCAATAGATGATGTGGAAGGTTCACTTTATTGAGTAGTGTACAAGAAGTCTTCATTATTTGACTGTTCTTGTTGCTCAACAATATTTCCTTCTTGATGGGGTCTTCTTTTCCAGTTCCTCTTTTTTTGCCCTTGATTTTAGTTCATATGTCCCTTGTGAGATTGTTTTGGGGAGGTCGAGAGTTGTTTGATGAACTTTTATTATAATTTTTATACCAACAATCTTTCAATTCATGTCCTCTTTTATAGATTAGGCATTGATTTTTCTGTTGTTTGTCCCCTTGATGTTCATATTGATTCTTATGTTAGGAATTTTGATAGGAATTAGGTTTTCCTTTCCCTTTTCCTTTCCATTTTTGATGAGAAGAAAGTTCTGCTCCTCTTCATCATCCTTGTTATGCATGGCTTCCTCTTATGCACAAGGTTTACCACTTGGAAAACTAACTATCATATCTAACATGTTTAGTGTTGTTACAAAAATATGGTAAGAAGAAGGGAGTGCTCTCAAAAAAATGGGAATGAGAGCATTATCTCGTGACCACTTCTCCCGGGTATAAGTGAAGCCCTCAACTCTACAACTCTTCTTAAGAAAGCTTCAATTTTCTCATTCTTGCTTGAACTTTAGTGTATGTAATTGACTCTACAAATTTAGTATGACATTCTTGTTTTTGGCCTCATATACTATGCTCAATTTATCCCACGCTTCTTTGGCTGTTTTGGAATCTTGAATGTGGGGTTGCACATCGCCGGAAACTCCAAAAATGATGATGAGTTTGGCCTTCTAATCTGCTTTATTAAATTTTCATTATTTTGTATCGCTTGTTGATCTAGTCGAGTACCATTCAAAATAGGTAAGATCTCTTCAAACTCAAGTTGTGTCTTGATTTTTTTCTTCCAGGAAGCATAGTTGTTTCCTCTAAGTAGTTGTGAATTTGGGGGCATTGATGCCCATTTTACAGAAATCACTGACATGGTTTGGCTCTTATCACTCCAAGTATAAGGTCTCCCAATTTATATACTTGTCACTCTAATATACCGAACCTTTCTATATACATGCCCTTTTGATATGCCCGACACTATGTGGAAGAAGCTCGCCCTTTCTATATACTTGGTGGTACATGAAAGAGGCGTTAACGTGCGTGAAAGAATTCAATACATGGTACCAAGACTGTACTAAAAGGGGTTTGTGTGATTATTGATACCATCTCAAAGAAATATCCTCATACGCATGTGTAACTTTGCTATATGCTCGATAATTTCTCGGTATGTATTTATGTCATGCAATCGTTCACGCACGTATGGGATGGCTCATAGTGTGTGCATTGTGACCTTATTACTCCCCATTGAATTAAAGGGTCAATGCTCATATGATGTTGTTGCAACTATATTAGGCATTAAGTGCGGTAGTAGTCACAATAGTTTTACCCGTAAGCGCTTCCTGGAGGCACTTTGTATATACCGAACATTGCGAATGAGATTTGAGATTTAGATTTTTCCGCTTAAAATGGATCTAAAGCATTTGTTTTCCTTTCATTGACTTTGTCTTCTATTATTTTGGTTGCCCTTTGACTGACTCATTGTTTTTGTTGATGCCGTGTTGAGATTCACGCCTCTTTTTATTTATGTTGTATGTAGGTCATGGTCATCGATATAGATGACGTCGAATGAGTTGGGAGGAGATTCGTAGCAGGTCGACGACTCTAAAAAATAGAGGTCTCTTTTCCTCTATATTCCTTTGCCTATTTACAATTGCCATGTTTTATATTGATTTAATGTGCTTTTGTTTGTTTCTACGGGTTTTATGGAGGTTACACGTAGGTTACAGGTGGTATCCGATTACAAATGAGTTTGATTGCAACAATGGTCTGGCGTGGTCTGTGTGTGGGAGGAACTCAAACCAAACAAAGAAACAACCAACACAATAAATGGCTCTCCCCCTTTGCAAATAGATCGTTCGGTTTGTGTAGGTCATGGATCTTCAATAGATGGCTCGAACTAGCTCATAGATGTATCCAACTTGGCCTGGTTTGGAGGTTTTCTTGCCAAATTCGTAAATCCTTCATAGATCGGTCACAATGCAAAACCAGAGCATAATGGTACACAATGGAACTTGACCCGACGTGGATGGTTCGAAGTTAGCTTGACCCTTGTAAAGACTCAGAGAACTCAGAGATCAAATTAAATGCCAATATTTGTAACAACTCACCCAATGCAAGTGTAACATGGCTTGTTCACTTGTATGAGACTACTCGGTCGGTGTGGGATCAGTCCACCAAAAAGGTATGCCTCAACTCACCGTATTGTAATGCCTTCAAATCGGTGTGGTGTGAGCTTGGTCTGCAGAGCTACCAAATGTAGTAGTAGCTAAAATCTCCTCTAATATTAGAGGTAAAACCCCTGTTTGGGGATATATATGTATATATATTCCCGTAGAAAATTTGGCCTAGTGCGGGGTGCACCGGTGGAAAAAAATTGTGTTCCAAACACCTGGAATGAATAAGAGGTTGTGGGGATGCAGGGATGGGGCCAGAAGTTATAGGAGGCTGCACAAGTTCTTCATTGTTGCAAATTCTTCTTCAATCTCCTATATCTCTTATGCTCTCTCTTTCCACAACCTCTCTCGCTTCATAGGTCTAGATTTCCACTCTAGTACCACATGTAATCTCAACAATAGGGGCAAAAGCCTGATGGATTTTATTAATATTCAATCAAATTACATTATAGTGGAGTGTTACAAGTTTTATAGGAATTGAACAACCATGTGCAGACAGATACAAGGTTACACAGGTACAACCGAAATCATAACAGCTTACAAAATACATCCAGAAGCAATAACCAAATAAGTAAAATAAAATATAGTTATACCAATAATGCAACAAATAAACAATACAAAAGGTTATAAATAAATATAACCAAGTAAAAATAATAAAATAATCTAACTATGCAATACATAATTAATAATAATATATTTATCCTAACAAAAAGAACATATGAATGGATGAAATGGCATCGCAAGGCATTTTTCATGTCGGTTCAGTATCAAAGAAAATGCATAGCAACCGCTAAGCTACATTACTTACTGAAAGGAGTGGCTTGGCGCTCATTAGGCTCTATTGTTTCTATTTTTTTTAAATATTGACCTAATAAAAATCATTGTCTATCTTAGTGAAAAGATAAGAGTTAGAGCATAATAATAAAAGTACATATTTTAAACGTGAAGACGTATCCTAATCATCTTGGCCCTGCATATTTCCATAAATAACCCGTTAAAAAAATAGTCCTAAACATTTTACTAAAAATGGAGGGAAAAGATGAACACAGTCTTGCTCAAGAATGAATGATTTGAGACCGTGAAGAGCAATGCATTTTTTATGTTTACCAATTATTCATTGATGAGAAGGCTATCAACCGCTATCCTCTATATTTTTGATGAATCTATTTTATTAATGCAAAAAAATAATCTCAATAGGTTTAAAGTCATTATTTGTAATTATATTATATTCGATGGACTATCCTTGGCAGAGCCAAGTCCTTGAATACAAACCTTCGAGAAGGATGACTAACGACTAGAATTTTTGCAACCGATAAGCATCGTTAGTTAGTGAAAGGGAAGGCTTTGCTATTGCTACAATCGATAATTTCTTGTAATTAACATAGCCATGTAGTATGACAATGTTAGATCATCGTAACAGATGTACATCATTTAAACCTGAAGACATGTTTTGTTTGTCTTGGCCTTGCATATTTTCTTAAAATCATCCTTCAAATAAAATATACCTAAAGGATCAACCACATATGCAAGGCGAAGGTGAACAAGATTCTCGTGCAATATTAAATGACAGACTTCTATTGCATTGATCAAATCTTTCTGATATAGTATGCCGATTGGTGTGTTTGATAAAATAAAATATTTTTTTGCCTCATAAAATAAAAAAATTGGGTCTAAGTGTTATATGTGCATGTCAGAATCTCTCCAATCCTTGAAGCTAGTTTGGCAAGATAGCTACGAAAACAAAGGGTGACCTTCTTCCAGATGCTAATCGCATAATTAATAACATGACTAATGGCTAGAATTTCGTTGGAATGTGTTTGTTGGATTGATAGAATTTGATAGTGTTGATTGATGTAAGAGAAGTGTGGTTGTGCGATATGGTATCAATCTTTTTTTTTCCAATATAGTGGTTCGTATTGGCACCTATATGATTTGTATCATGAAACAAGATGCAAGATGTAAGTTTTAGACTATTTTAATTAAATTTTAAGTAATGATTTATTTTTTCAAGACCACAACAATATTTTTTATTTTGAAGGAAAGCAATAGAAGGAATTGTCTATTCTCGAGACTTGTCCGGATCTTGATGGCATGATCAAGATTTGTGCCCCGTTAAGAATTCATAGTTGTGGATTAATGTTTTTTCTTTTCTCGTCTTGTGATGTTTTTAATCAAAACACTTGTGTGAATAAAATTCCTATTTTATGCTTTCATTAATTATAGATTGGAGCTTAAATCTTATATATTGGGAGGCTACTAAAAAAGTGGATTTTATAGAAAATCGTAGGTTTGTCAAATCAATTTGTGATAAGATTGGAAATAAATATGTTGATCACATGGAATCATCATCTTTTCCAATAAAGGTCGATATTAAAGCCCCTAACAAGCTTCTATTAATTACAAGCATGTGATGGCAAAGTCACTCCATATTTTTACTTGACCCACTCTTCCTTATTTTCACACCTTTTGTGTTTATTTCACTAGCTTTCATTTCTTCTGTCATGGCCTTTCCAATGTTTCCTTTCATGCAATTTTCCGTGTCGGTGCATGAAATGGAATTTTATACCAAAATTTTGTGTCACCGTTTGAAATTCATTTTTGAATTGAAACAAAGCAAGACCTGGTTTCTATTAAGGGAGTTATTGGAGATGATTATATTTCTCTAGAGGGACATCCGAGGGTAAATGTGGAAGTTACTTCAAAAAAAATTTCATCTTCTTATCATACACCCGATGAAGGATCAGGCTTTGGATATGGGTCATCACTGGATCAAGCCAGTGTATAGGGTTGACATGGAAGTGGAAATGGAAAAATCCATGAGTGTGTTGTGGTTATTTCTATCTAAGGATTGTTATAAACATGAAGGTTTGGTGGACTTGTCCTTTTTTAGAGTTGTACAAATGGTTTGACATCCTAATGCGATTCATGTTTGGTGTGTCCAAATGGGGTGAGACACCGAGGGTGGGACATAGTTCAATGACCTTGCACGACTCGGATGATGTGTTTTCTCCACTGCGCAACATGAAACAACACGTTGGTATGTTCTTCTCTGATAAGTTTGCGAGGCATACGATTGGTTAAAGAGTTGGGCTATTCTTTGGAAAGAGCATCTTTTTCCGAACTACCCACGGAAACCATTTTCATCCCCATTAAACTGGAGGTTATGGAGGTTTCATCTGATTCAAATAAATTAGTGCTTCTAAAATATGTCAGGCTATAACTTTATTTTAGTTTTTATATAGTCTTGTTAGTTCCATTGTTACCAAATCATCATGTTTGTCTTACTGGTTTGGGGTTTTTTTTGTATTCCCAACCACTTGTGTTTTTGGCATAGGCCCTTAAGAATTTTTTCACCAAAGTATTGTTGAATCATTTGGGTTTTTTAGAGTAATTCTCATTGTATCGTAATGTAAAGGAAAAGGGACCCTTCAACCATCCTTCAATTATAGAAATCAAGAAATCATTAAAAAAATTTGTTGTGCGTTACACTATGTAATTTCAATAATTAATCACTATTAATTTTGTTTCGTTTAAATGTCAATTTGTTTCTAGAAGTGAAGACTAGTGGCTGCTAGCATCAATATATTATAGAATATATTTCCGTCAATGTAAAAAATAATCTGTACAACTTTAGGATAGAGGAGCTAATAGTGGATTGATGGCTATCTTCCCATCACTTTAAAAAAATTGAGTTACACTACATCATTGTGAAACTCTGGAGGTCTTCACTTTCGAAAGCTATGGAGGTCTTTGAGAAAGGAATAAATTTAATTCTCTTTCCCTAATAATAGAAGATATTGTAAATGGATCTATTTATTTTACAAAAACCTCTCCTACAACAATTTGTCTGGGGAAATTCCTGTCATTAAATTTTTTTCATGTTTTACACCATTCAATTGTAGACATAATCAAAAAATTTCTCTGCGTACTCAATTCAGTTTTGTTTCTTATGGTTTTGGATATCACCAATTTATCGATGCAAGAAATAGTAGTTGTATTTTAAATAGCTCGGTTTCGAGTCAATCTTTTGTTGTTATCAAAAATTTTGCAAACTTGGATATGTGTGATGTTGTCTAACAAAATTGTGGCCCAATGCAATGAACAACATCCATCTCAAAACCAGAAATTGTTTGCATCTGTTAGGGTTTAGTACTACTATTGTGCATAATAATATCTTTGTACCATTCAAATCATCTAAAGGTATTTATAAAAGGATCTGCAAACAATATGACAAGACAAGATTTCATATTGTATTGATTATTAGACGACAAATCGAGAAAACAATATCATATTACAATTTATTTAATGAGATATCTATTTATTACATATAGGTTCTCCAAGGTTGGTCATACTTGCACATGAGCATGGCTCTTTACTTGTACAATGACATAATGACAATCAAAAAAATATTAAAGAGAAATATGTAGTTGGCTATGGTGCTACAAGCAATCAGATAAATGTGATCTAATGAATTCTAAGCCAATTACTATAAAGAGAATGTACAAATCCACTACGCACTAAGCTTGCTTGGATTTGAAACTGATGTGGAAACAGTTGGAAGCATCAAGCTTTAGAATCTTGAGAGTCTACATGGATGTTCACTTTCTCCACTTGGAAACCTAATGTTTTATGATCACATGGTAAAAGGAAGTATGTGGGACATCCTACATGGTGAGTAAAATGATTATGTTATGAATAAAAATGGATATGTACATTGTAGATTCAATTTTTTAAATAGAAGTATCCAATTAACATATAACCTTTATATTAAAATGGATATTTGGAAAATCTAACAAGTGTTTTGTTAATTTTTATTTTCGTATAGGATCATCAAATAAGATTAAGCTATACTGGAACAATCGGCTAAAGATTGCTCATGGTGCTAAAGAAGGATAACCATATCTTCATTATGACTGTAACCCACACATTGTTTACAGGGATGTGAAGACTTCTAACATTATTTTTTATTATAATTTTGACATAAATTTTTCAGACTTTGGTATTGCTAAGTGCATTTCCTCAACCAAACATAACACCTCTAACTATGTTATGGGTACCATTTGTTACATTGACCCAAAATGTGCAATAACATCAAGACTAAATAAGAAATCTGATGTATACAGTTATGGGATTTCTCTTTTGGCATTGCTGACAAGGAAGCTATGACCAATAACTCAAATCTTCTAAAGTTGGTAAGATTTATGTTTGTTAATTTTCATTCGGAGCTTACACTGTATACATTGTTTAAGTATTTTTAAGGTTTGTTGTCAAGAGCAATCAAATGTGGATGGAATTTTCTTTGACATTGACAAGTGAACCCAAATTCTATCAAAATAAGACTACAACACACTCATGGAAACTGTTGATACAGAAGTTTTAGAAAGCAAGCAAGGATCTTGGGATTGTAAGAAAAAACTTCCAGTTGGCCTTGCTTTGTATTAAGAAATGGCCATCTGTTCGACCCACCATACATGACGTTGTCGAGTTCTAAAGTTGACGATGCATGTGCCTACTCCTATGTAATTTCCTAATATCTCGAATGAACCAACTAACCCCTAGTAATAATTACATGAGGTATTTGGATGGATATGTAGATGGTAAGCACATCGATGTTACAGGGAGCACAAGATGTGCTTCTAAAAGGAATTTTTTTGTGAGATTTAGTGAGGTGATTTCACAAAACACTTTTTGACTGAACAAGACTTGGAAGATGTTGTGATAGGAAAAAAATCCCTTGAGTCCTATCTTTCCTAGGGTTTTCTTTTCTTAATGGCTAAGCTGATTTTCAAGTAAACAATGACCAATTTTACCTATTACAGCTTCAGATTTTTTCCATAATAATTCAAACCACTTCAAACCCTTAAAACAAATAAAATTGTGCCCAAAATTCTTTTAGAAGGGGCAATATTGGGTTTTCGGAATTTTTTTCCTTTTCCACTTGTCGAATAGGATTGTTTTCTGTATAACTACATCAATCCACTTCTAATACTAGTAGTATTACACTCTTCTTCTACTTCTGCTCGTAAATACTAGTCTCTACTTTGATAACACCTCCACTACTACTTTACTCAATACTACTTGTATTCAAACAAAAATTTGTTTTAGAGGCAAAAATATATTCATGTTTTGTGCAAATAAAATTTTCCACAAAAGGCGATGACTCCTCATATAAGATTTACAAATGTATATGTATGAATTTGTAACAAATTTTAAATGTATAGATAGAACTCAATGTAAAGATGATGAAATATGATGGTGTAATAAGTGTTGTGATTTATGTAAACTATAAAATAATGGTTCAATGTATCTCCAAGGGCGTAAGAAAACATTTCTCACAAACATTTTTCTTGCATTGTGTCAAGGATTATTTCATTTTCTTGCTCACGGAAGTGACTCATTGTTTATACGAGAATGGAACAATTTACAAGCATAAATTCTACTATCTTTTAGAGTAATATGAATTTGTGATATACATAAACTCCCAACTATGTTGTTTTCTTTTAATGATTACTTAGAGATATAGTTTATAATAATAAACACTAGTGAACTTTTAAAATCTAAAATAATAATAATTGAGTTGTTACAAGGTATATTTTAGGGTGAGAATGTAATTTTATTGTGAGTTCCACCAAAAGTCAAAATAAAACCACTAGCAGTTATGACCAAAGTGTCAAATTTAAGGACATGTGCATACTAAACATTGAAAGTGTGAGGCTCACAATTTTAGAGTGCAAGGCTTGCACTTTCAGAGTGTGAGGCTCCGATTATCCAGAGTGCAGGGATATCAATTTGAAAGTGTGAGGCTCGGAATTTTCATAGTGCGGGCTCGCACTTTGAAAGTGTGGGGATCTCGAGACTTTCAAGAGTGTGGGCATCGCACTTCAAAAATATGAGGATATCAAACTTTAAAAGTGTGAGCCCCGCACTTTCGCAGTGTGGGGCTCGTACTTAAATACAACGGGATCATGACTTATAATAGTTATCAAGAAACTAACCTTACATCGAGGATTTTTCACTTTCATTTAATACAATGGGATCATGACTTATAATATTTAGCGACCAATCACATTGGATTGAGGATCATGACTTATAATAGTTAGCAACCACTCACCTTACATTGAGGCTCATGACTTATAATAATTAGCGACCCCTCATGACTTTGAATTGGATTTTACATGAAGTTATTGTTTTTAATTTTTATTAATCCAACAGGCTCATGCCTTATAATAGCTAGCAGTTGTTAGCCTTACATACTCTCAAAATTGAAAATCTAAGAAAAGAAAAAAATTGGAATCCAAATAATAGCCAAATTGGAATCCAATAATAGCGATATTGGAATCCAATAATAGTGAAATTGGAACTAGAAGAATTCCAATAATGACAATATCGGAATCCAATATTGCTACTAATTGATTCCAATAATAAAGAATAATCGAATCTAATATAGATAAAAATGGAATCCAATATACGCAAAAATGGAGATGGATTTCTTCTAATAATTGAAATATTGGAGTCTAGATTTACTGGAATATGTCCAGATTTAGTGAAATAAGTGTTTTTCTCACAATGATCACATCTATCTTCCATCATATCCTGATATACACACTTGGGGGCATCAAATTTCCCCCTGCTAACTTGCTTCTTGTACCATAACTTCTTCCTATCTACACAACACAATGTTACTACTACATACTCTACCTTGTTATACGATGATGCACTCTTGTTCTATGATTCATACTTTAATGTTGAGGGCACAATTCCTAAATGAACCTCACGTCACACACATCCACCGGGGAAATGTGAATCATCTCATATGCACATCTTGCATATCACATCACACCATCACTTTCATACATTATTTGTACATATTGGTTGTATTTACTCTTCGTAGCTTATACTATTTACATGTTGCACTTTATTTCCTATGTTAGTCGGATGATTAGTAGCTCATTATATTTTTCTACACACGGATGTATGTTCACATGGTATTTTAAGGTGAATGAATGACATTAACATATTCCTACATGCTTCATGATGATCAACACCTCTCTTTACTAGTCCCATTGAGGCTCTTGAGGGCATCTACCTTTGCTACTCTCATACTCCACACTCACAGTCCTATTGTTACAATATTTTGTACTTGTCTGTTAGAGATATTATATGTTCTAGTGTGAACATTAGGATATTATTATTGTGGATATATTATTGTCATGGATAATATAATTGTAATGTACATGTAAAGTTACATATAGTAAATATTATTTACTATATGGTAACTAGTTATTAAGTAAGATAGTAAGTTAGATAATAAAACAATATGGAATTGTTTTATTATTATTATTGTTAATTAATTAGTCGAAACCATTCGGAAGAATTGGTTTCATATGCAACCAAATAAATTTTTTGAGAGGTTACATATAAGACAAAGATTTTTATGTGATTTGTTAGTGTGCAGCTCCTATATAATGGAGTGCATAGCTATGGGAAAAATATAGAAGAAGAAATCAAAGCTAATCCATGCTCCAAACCTAGAATTTGCTAACATTTGGTAACAGAGTAGGTGAAGGTTTCTAGGAGAAGGTTTCAAATAAGAGAAATATGGGCACTAATTTTTGAAGAAGGATCTCCAAATTCATGGTGTCTCTGGTAATGTAAGATTAATGTTTATATTGCAAATTTATCTTAACATTATTTATATCAGTTTAAGAAATCCATCAGGAAAAATCTTCCAGTAGTGTTCAGTAAAATGGACTTAAATTTCACATAAAATGTCAGATTGAGGTAATCATATTTCTATTGGAAAGGTATTGAAAAGATGCACAACTTTTTAGTTTTCATCTATATCATATTCGGTGTAGAAGAATACCGAAATAATGTTTTAAGTCACATGAACAATTTTGTGAAAAACAAAATAGTACAAATAAATACTTATATCATTGATAGTGTATTTGTTGTACTATTATTGAAAAGAAATATTTATTACAAGAATATTTCAGTATTTTGGTTAATAGTACTTGAAGAATATGGAAAGGACTAATATAAACCAAATAGATAAATTTGAAGGCCAAGATTTTCACACCTGACAGCTATAGATGTAGTTGCATCTCATAGAGAAGGATCTATGGGATGTGGTGAAACCGAATTCAACTCCACCCACTGGAGGAAATGAATTGGCAAAGTGGAACGTGAAGGATCAGAGAGCCATGGGGACCATTGGATTAGGATTGTCAAAATCCTATTTACACCATGTGGATTTATCCAAATCTATAAAGGATATTTGGGATTCCCTCAACAAGATTTTTGGATCTGAAGCAGAAACAACAAAGACGTCACTGAAACAACGTCTATATGGATTGAAGATGGAAGAGAGTTCCAAAATGGCAGATCATATCAGTAAGTTTTGTTCCTTATTAAATCAACTTGTTGGAATTAAATAACATGTAAAAGGTAATGATGTTAAAACTATTCTTCTTAATAGCATGCCTAAGAGTTACTCAAATATTGTATTTACTTTGAATAAATTTACTATTAGTCTAGAAGGAGTGATTTCTACATTGTTAGAAAAAATTAGTCATGAAGAACATGAAGAAGTACTATATGTAAGAAACAAACCTAGCTCCTCATTGAAGAAGGAAAACATAAACCAAAGAAATTTCCTTCACATGGGAAAATAAAATGCTTTTATCGTAATGAGATTGGGCATGTAATATTGAATTGTAAAAAGAGAGCTCAGGATCTTCTTGATGACAAGATAGATCAAAACACCGTTCTAGCTGAAGTAGAAATTGATTGGGAAGCCTACTCAGCTAATGAAGAACTTTCCTATCCTAGTGACGAGGATTACCTATGGTAGACTCTTCTCTTGTTGGAGGAAGGAGGAAATGGAGGAAGGAGGACAATCAACATCCTCTCGTCATTCACCAACGACGGGGTCATAGACAGATGTGGTGATGTTCTATTTCAGTTGTGTGGTGTGTTTATAAACAAGGGGGTGAAACTATTTTCATGTTTTGATTTTAATGTGTTCACATAGACTAACAACAGATTCATGAGTGTCTATTTGGTGTGGAAGAATAAAACTTCTTGACTCATCTTATAGGGGTAAAGCATCTACATACGGTCACCGACTTTTGTACAAATCCTCTGAATGCCATACTTTGGTGGAAGGTACTTCATTGGAAGGTGATCAGTCGATGAAGATGTTCATATGACAAGGATGATCATTAGCAACAAGATCCAAATGAAGAATGGCTATGTCGACAAGTTCGATTTTTCTAGGAGCTCTTACCCCATGTTCACACTAAGGGGCTGTGTTAGAGATATTATATGTTCTAGTGTGAACATTAGGATATTATTATTGTGGATATATTATTATCATCTATAATATAATTGTAATGTAAATGTAAAGTTACATATAGTAAATAGTATTTACTATATGGTAACTAGTTATTAAGTAAGTTAGTAAGTTAGATAATAAAACAATATGGAATTGTTTTATTATTATTGTTGTTAATTAGTTGAAACCATTTGAGAGAATTGGTTTCATACGCAACCAAAGAAATTGTTGAGAGGTTGCATATAAGACAAAAATTGTTATGTGAGTTGTTAGTGTGTAATTCCTATATAATGGAGTGCATAGTTATGGGAAAAATATAGAAGAAGAAATCAAAGCTAATCCATGCTCCAAACCTCGAAATTGCTAACCTTGTCATTATGATTTACTTTTCACTGATCTATACATGCTTTGACATACTATTTATCTTTTTAACATGCTAACATGTGCTTCATTTGTAGTATTTTCCTTGCAGGATTTTATACAACCACGATTGTGTCTTATTGCTTCTTGACTATTTTTTACCATTGTTTTTGGGCTATGCCATATGTCATGCCGTATAATAGTTTTCATATGGCCACCTTATCCCTAATTGTCTTGTGACATTGTGAGCGATGTCCCATGTATGCAACCCACTTTTTTTGGTCCCTCTTGTCTTCATAGTTGTTTGTATTCTATTGCATGCTAGCTCTTTTACACTAACACTCGTGTCTAGCCTATATTGTTTACATGTGTCTTGGTTTCTTCCATGCAGATCCCCTACCCCTTACAGTATCCAATATATGATATGTATATTAGTTTCAAGCCCTCTCGTTTTGGCTACCTCCTCCTACATTCAACACATACACCCTAAATGAGGGGGAAACTATTAGGTGAACAAATCACCCTTTCAACAACATAGAGCTCCAATGTAACAACACAAGACAAAATTGGAAAAGGTACACATTCTGAGAGTTGTACAAAATCGACTTGGATAACAAACACAGAGAAAAAAAATAGCGCCCAATATAAGAAAGGAACAAGTGGGTGCTTGTTTCCTAGTGAAAAACAAAAAGTTTCTCGTATTAACGTAATTTCCAATAGGTTATAATACGAGATCTACAGTATTAGGCACTTACATTTAGTTATAGAATTCATTCAATTAGATACAATTTGGCTATAATTCGGTTATAAATCGGTTATAAATTGGGACATGTCAATCATATGGCACTTATCATTTGAGAAACATCATAGAAGGAGAGAAAATATACCTCTCTCCATAACACTCTTTTCTCGACATGAGATAACCCAAAAACTCATCCTTGTTGTGAGATCACCCAAAAATGCATCCTTGGTGTGAAATCTCCCAAAAAACTCATCCTTGGCATGAGATCACCAAAATGACATGAGATTACCCAAAATGTTCATCCTTGGCAATAGAATGCACAAATTTGTGGTGCGATGCTTTGTTTTTGGGAATTTATCACTCCCAACCCCATCCGAAAACATCTCCAAGACAAATAGGAAAAATTTCTATCCTATACTTTGTCATACGTCAGTGCATTCTTTACTTAGCTACTACTTTTTGCACACTTTTTACTTACTTATACATATCTTACTCTATTTTTTTCATATACGGTCTTTGACTACTCTCTTGCTATTACTTTGTAGGTTCTTCCTTACAAGTAACAAGAAGCATCTCACATCAACAAACACAAGCTCCAATAGCACGCTACTAAGGATATGATTCACACCTGGGTCTACCTCCTATTCTAGTTTCCATGCTTCACATTGTGAGCACTTCATGTTTCACATGGATACTTGTCCACTCGACATGCTATCGATTCGCTCCTCTCTAGTTTACAAGGTATGCATCTTCTATCTACTTTATGCTATCAAGTATTCACTCAACAACATAAAGTGGGGGAAAATGTAGACACAAAATCTATGCACTTGGGTATATTTCTAGGTCATAAATCATACTAATGTATACATGATTCCTAAGTAAGAAAACTAGTGGTCGAAAACTCCTTTTACTTTATCTCTTGCACTTTACTATTTATGAGCTTGACTGAGCATCCTTTTATATTTACACATCTTACAATTATCTTGAAACTTGACTAATTTACCTTTCAATGGCCTCAGACACTAGCCCTTCGCTAGGAAATAAGCACCCATATGATCTTATCCCTCTCTCTCTTCTTCTTAATGTTTTGGGCCCTTTTCTCTTCTTAATCACCTTTTAACACTTTAGGTCGTCCTTTCATTTGTCAATTACAAAATTCAAACAAGGGAATCATATATATACTTAGTTACTTCTTCTAAATAAGGGGCCAAGAACTATAAACATTATCTATCACCACCTAAGCTTACACAAAGGCACAAGAGCACTACAAAACATACATCTAACACATTCATACAAGGGAAAAGGGCTGCATTGATCTGCATACACTACATAGGAGGGGATTTCATTCTATTCCATCACACACATTTTGCATATTTGGGACAATCTAGATCTAGCCTGCTATCATCGTGCAAATTACACAAGGGAAACCTAGGGCACAAAACACAAACACACACACACACACACAAATAAATACATGGAATATGAGATGTAGTGTAGCACTCATGCGTAATATCACTCTTCGGTTGACTACCGGGGTCAAGTGCGGATCCAAATTTTTCGTATTTTTTATTAGATTTGATGTGGTGTGTGGGAATGGTGCAGGTATTCATTTTTTTTACAAGTTACAAGTGCAACCTCTTCCTTAATAGTGAAATTAGAGTGACAAAGAGAAAATAATATCGAAATTTTCTGGCCCGAGAAAGGGACAAGTCCTAAACATTTTCATAGACACAGAGACACCTAGATCATTGATTAGTACCTAGGGAACTCCCCGTCCTCCTATGGGTTCTTCTATCCTATACATTCTAAGGGTTCTAACCCCATCGAAACATTTTGACACTATCATTCCTATCATTCCAAAACTCAGAAGTCCCTATCATTCCTATGTTGCACAAAATCATCTAAGTCATCTTTCTCCCTTTATTTTCTTACGGTCTTACATCTTTTTCATGTTTATTGTTTGTGTGTTACTTCATTTAACTATCTGAATATCATTTGTTACAGTAATTTACTCTGAAATAAGATTTAATTCAAATTAGATTAAAGCAATAGGCCTATCAGGACATACACACAAATTTGGACTAGAAATTGATTTCATGGGGATTACTTTTAATTATTGGCCATATGGGGTTGTCCTTAGTTTCTGGAAGGTGAATTCATATGATACATAAAGGAAGATACCCTTTGATGTCACAAATACATAAATTTTACCTTATGGGTTGTTATTTCTAGATAAAATTCCTTTTTGATGGATTTTGGAGTGAACAAGGGCTGAAAGACTTGACTAAGCCTTTGAGTGGATCAGCCAAACCTTCAACAAATAATACCATGAGCCTCCTTTCAGATACATCTGGTACCATCACCGCAACTCTTTCAAAATTAGCCACATAATCATCCATAGAAGTATTTTTTTAGCTATGCTAACTCCTTAAAATGGATCTCTATATTAGCTCTACCAAACCTCTCAATCATCCTCTTATTAAACCCATCATAGGATTTGATGAGGTTGTGCCCTTAGGTGATCAATATGTGATACCATAACTTATGTGCAAGTTCATCAATATGTTAAGTTGCAAACTTTATGGCTTCATCTTGCATCATAGGCTAAAAGAAAGGTATGTATCCACCTTTTGGATCCAAGATCGAGTTAAGATCTATGTAGATCCATCATATGTAGTAAGTGTGAGCTTCCTCAAATATTTTTGAAGATCCCTCTAATTATTCTGAGGTCTACGATTAATCTTAGGTCCCTCTTTGTTCCTCTTTAGCTGCATGAAGTTGGTGAGGGACATTTCTTCCTTGATTTTTGGTGGAAGAGTCATGTGCTTTGCAAAACTAACAAAGCAATATCATCCATAATTGAACGTCGCACCTCCACCTTGGGTATGACGTCCTCTATATGAATGAAATTAGGATGAAAAGGCCTAGCTTCATATCCAACAATAGTTCTCTCAGTAAGAGAAGTGTAGTTGTTGGCTCATAAAATACTTCCCTCACTTTATTGGGAGGTTAGTATGCATGCATCCCCTGCATGGTGCGAACCATCTCAGCCATCATATCTGCCATACACTCTTGATTTTGAGTAAATCTCTCAAATTTATCATAATTTTCATCTAGATAATCCATATTATTGTGCCCTTGTTGAAATATTTTTAAGGGCTTCTCTAAACCTTTTATTTTCTCTCTCTCGGTAATACTTAGACTCTCTATCACTATCCACCATGTATAATAACATACGATAACTCAATCCTTACAAATGGAAATGATATTTCTCTTATACCACTAAAATATCCCTTATAGGAAATATCTCTAAATTTTTGGTTATTCACAAACCCTTATATAAACATATAACAAAAATATGATTTTTAATGTAAAAATCCTTACAAAAAATAAAAAACCAAAATATTCAACGATTCCTCACATATCATTAAACGGAAATACCCACAAGGGGTAAAACATCTAAAAATAATTTAGGAACATAGATATAAAAAACAATTCACACAAAAGTCTAAATTTATTTTATTCATTTTCTGTTGAAAATGCAATAGTAAAAAAGCATTCTATATTGTTAGAACTAAAGGAAGAAAGGATAAAGAGGTTGTCATAGGATATATTAAGATTTTATGAAAGCTCTAACATTGAATGTTTGGCCTAAAATATCTACAATAGTTCCCACAAGGGGTTTCAACACTCTTCCATCATTCAAAATAACAACCTTAAAACAATACACATGATTTGAATAATGAAAAAAATTATTTTATCGTAGGGGGTCACTTAACCCAAAAGTGTCCGAAAAATTCTATTGTTACACTTCCCAATGCTAATCATACTAGTAGATGGATTTCCTATTTGGAATATGACTGAAAATTTTCTCTTTGGTGTGTTCCGTAGTTGTTAACCCCTAAAAATAGCCTTGAATTTTTTCCTAGCTCTATAAAACCAATTGATAGATCAAGTATGACCTCTAGATGAGAACACCAATGAGAACTTAAGGGTTTTCATCCCCAAATTTTGAATACCAATGAGGGTTTCCATACTTACCAAGTAAAAATGTTGAAGCACAAGCTTAACTTATAAAAATCTAAATTGATATGATCAAAAGTGTCCCCCATCAAACCCTTTTTATACATTTGCAAGGGGCCAACCCATGTCTAATTGGTTGTTATCTTTCACTTTAAGTTTTATCATGTCTATTTTGATGTTGAATTTGGCCTCTTAAAATATCACTTTCTATTTCAATGATATAACCATAAATTTTTTTAATAAAAATAATATAAAGTCACTTTGGAAATTTAAGTTGTACCGCTAAATCCCACAAAAAGTAAAACTTATTCTAAGAGATTTATGACAGATTAAATTTAAGAAGGGGACATTGCACAAGGGAATTTGACACAACTATGAAATTTGGAAAGAATAGGAGAAATACTTTAAACCGAAAATCGTAGAGAATAGATAAAAGAGAGGAAAAAACATTGAGGTGTGAGGATGAGTTAAGAAGCACGGGCTTGATCAAAGTTTTTGCACAAATACTTCAACATAGGTAGGAGGGATAAATGGTGGAGGAGGAGGAATATAATAAAAATATTGGTTAAACAAGGGCCTTCTAGAGAATAGCTCGAACATGATATATGGGCGCATTGAAATGGATCCGTATTAGAAAAGACTTGAAGAAGCATCATATTATAAAGAGGGTTATGTTTGATATATTCAAGGAATGATATGGTATGATCAAGAGGGGAAACCATTATGGAATTCAAATACAAAATAATGAATCCAAGAAGAAGCATCATAGAATAAGATCGATAAATGAACCCTAAGAGTATTAGGGTAGAGGGATATGATCGGATCATGTGATGGGTTCACCAAAATGTTTACACCCTAATTAGATTTAACATGAAACCTAATTGATTTTAGTGAATTAGTACACTAAAGGATGTAAGGGTTAGTAACATGTGATTATTCTAATTAATTAACTTCCAACATTAATTACCACAATTAGAATAATGCTTTTATACTTGTAACTAATATGTTAAATAAGATATGAACTTGGAAATATGAAGAGATGTGTGCACTTAATTTCTTACTGATGATTCTATAAAGTTTTGGGAGGATGCATTATTGAAACAAAGAGGTATAAAGTCGATGATGTTTTTTTCTAGAAGGCGTGATTGAAAATCAACTTGGGCTAGGAATGTACAACTCTTCCGGGCCGTACCATATGGTCTTGAATATTTTATATGGTGTTGGACCTGCTTAATTTTGGTCTCTCGTAACTTATGCACACTATCGATTACCTAGAACTATATGTTGGTATCAAACCCTAATTTGTGATTATATTGTGAAGCTATCTCGAACACTTTGATCATGATCTTAAACCCTAACCATGGATGAGAATTCGTACAAAAAATAGTTGGGTTGTGCATACCCCCACACCACCAATGTTAGTTCAAAGATGCATCAAACCACACATCGTTCTACATGTAGTATATAATTTTTGAATTTGACAACCATCTTTGACCATGCTTGAATAGAGTTTACTCTTGCTAATATGCTTGGGAAAGAGATTTTTGAGTGCTTGTAATGAGGTAAATTGTTGTCTTTGAAAGCTTTGGATCAGACTCAGATCATAACAACACAATGATTCTCTTCTATTCATTCATTTCTTCACTCACACAATACAAATATATAGAGAATAAGTTTCCTATAAAATAGGAAACCTACAACAAAACACCCTAATTACGTGAGTTGGTTTAATAACCAAATCTCACGTATAAACAATAATCAAATACTAACTTATGTAATATATGAGTTGTATTCAACAACCCTTATAACAAACATATTAGTAATGATTTATTTACCACATGTAAATAGCTAATATAATGTGAGCAATAAATTATATATTTCCTAACATTTCCCCCCTTAGTGTAAACATGGGGAAAACCTGCCTTTGTACTTGCACCTACTCATGATTATTGCAACCTTGTTGCATTGGTGGTTGTTGTCATTGATGTCAAAGGCATTGATGGCAAAGGGAGAGTGCAAGAGTAGGCATATCAGGTGGTTTTCATAGGTTCAAGATGATTTCATGTGGTTTCAAGAAGGCAAGGACTTGAAGGTTGATTGGTAGTGCCCTTTTAGGATGGTTTTAGGTGCCTAATGAGTCTGATGAGGTGTGAAAGGCTGGTACAGGATAGATAAATCATGGGAGAAGCTTTGGGAGAGTTTCTACAACATGTGTGATCCAAATTTAGGCTCATCTCAGCCCCAGAGTCAAGTTTCTATGTTGCACAAAAGTTGGTGTTGAGAATAGGCAGTGTTCTTGTATGAAAATGAGATGGGATGGAAAATTTCAGACCTATTACTCTAAAAAAAATCATGGGAGATGGTGGAGGAAGGTTTCCTTGTGCTTCATGCAAAATTTCAGGTCATTGTGAGGTCATTTGAGCAAGTTGTGTGAGTTTTTACAAAATTGGTCTATTGAAAAGATCATTTTGAGTTATCTGGATTCTTAGCAGTCATGCAAAAATATAAAGACTCCTTCAGATAAATCATAGGAATTTTTGGAGTAAATTTTCCTATAAATCATGTGCAAATTTTTTTTCTCAAAAGGAGGTGTAGTTGGAAAGATATAAGCATTTTAGTGGAGCAATTTTTCTCTCTCTAGACTAAGCTATGAATCGATAAGGAAAAGAAGATGAAATTTACCTACAAAGCATGTTTAATCATGTCTAGAGTGTTTTTTCAGTTCAATCATGATGTTTCCCAAGCTCAAAGGATGTTTGAAGACCATTCTCCTTGAAGGTGCATACAGTTGCTCAAGTCATTGTTCATGGTTGTGAATGCTCCTGATATGGGTATGCACTAGTTGTTATCAATGGAGAACTTGCTCAACAAGATCCCAAACTCCTTCCATAGGTATTTTTCAATGATTTTGATCATCTACAATGTCTTCTTTGGCATAGTCAAACATATAATATTAGTTGGCATATACTGTCTTGAAGAATAACAATTGTCTCAATGTTCCTTAAAGCATTGTCTGAGCATCTCTTCCATTCCAAAGGCATTGATATTTTTGGAAGTACTTATATAGAGTCAAATGCCTTATTTTCTTACAACAGGAAGGATATGTTTTGAGTGTTTACTCACTTACTTGTAAATAATAATCTTGAAGGCCTATTTTGCCTAGGTACGGGGTTATAAGTTAGTGTTCTTCACTATCCATTCAAGTCGTGCTAAATCAATACCATAACCAGTTTTTGAGACAAGTACCACCCATAAATGAAGAATATAAAGGTCTAAATCATTAATATTAAATACATCTACTTATTTGGAGCAGTGACCATGTTTCTTATCAAGGAATCTTACTCATTTTATCACCTGTATGATCGGACTTCAAATTTTACATGTAAACAAGTTTCTATTTCAAGCAAATACAACCAAGTCTATGACTCTAATTGATTTGAAAATAAGGAAATATGGTGTAAGAACACTAAAAATATATCACACTCTAATTTCATGCAAATGTTTGAAGAAATGAATTTATTTTCTCTATTTGGTAAGTGATTGTACATATACCTTGATTTAGGGTTTCTATGGAGAAAATTTGGACCTTGTGAGTGTTTCACCCATTGAAAATTGATGAAATTTGAACATTATCTCTATAAAACTATTGCAAAAGTATTTGGATAAAAATATATTGTATTGAATAATAATTTCTTCATAGATTTTTGGAACATTCAAATTTCAGATGTCAACATGAATTCTCTTTGAATTTTTGTGGGTTTTGAAGCATTTGATGGAAAACCCTTAAAGGGAAGACTATGAAAAGATTATATGAAGTTTGAAAATGGCCTTCCAATGATGAATGATGTCGACATCCATTGTGTTAGATGCTTGAATGCTCCAAAGACAATGACAATTCCATTTTACTAAGAAAAACAGTTTTCTCTTCTTGTCTTAAATGTTGATCATGTCAAATCTATATTTCTTGTGAGTTTGGAGTAACAAGAAGGTTTCAAGCTGTGAAAACCTTGAAGTGAGTTTGAACAAGAGTTTCTTCAATCTTGGCAATCCTCAAAGGATACAAACAGCTTTATCGAAAGATGCGAGAACAAGTTATATGGAAAGATATACTTTGTGTCACTAAGTCAAGCCTTTGGGTTTCCATATGGATTTTGAAAAGCTTTAAACAAGTTTAGTTGCATGAAATGCTCTCAGAGGTCGAATTGAGAATCTAAATATACAAATGTTTGTCTTGTCCACAAAATTAAAGACTCTTGGTCTTACAAGAATGATGAAGGTTGAAGATGGTTTAACTTGTGAAGAAGAAGTCAAAGAGATAATAGGGGTTACAAGAAATGAAGAAAGTGATGCATAGAGAGAATATTATTAAACTTCAAAAAGTGAAAAGTGTGAAAAAGAATATGAATGGACAAAGATAAAATTAGTAAAATAAGATTACATGACAAATTAAACATGTGTGTGTGATGTTATGCAAGTAGTGATTGTGAATTGGAAAAGAGAAATGTGAGAGTGAATTGGAGGATGTTTTTTTGTTTTTGCAAGTATAAAGAACTCTATGATAGTCAAGTGTTTGATGAATGACTATGAATGCGGTGTGTAATAATAAATAGTGAGGTTTAATTGTTTGAAGTGCAAATTTTTCTTAAATACTTTGGGGAGTGAGAAAAAAAAAGAAAACAAAGTGTTGAAATTTGAAGGAGAAAAATGATACTTGGTATATAGAGTTGATTTGAATTTATATTTTCTAAGGAGTGACTAAGACAAAGTGTCACAAGGAAGCAGAGAAAGAGTGCAAATGTAGGATCATCATTAGATGTTCAAAGCATCAATTTGAAGAGTGATCAATTCGGATTTTTTTTGTATCAGGGAGTTGTTTCTTCCTTGCAGGTAGGAGCTTGCAGAAGATCAATTTCAGTTGGATAAATAATTCAATAAGTTGGTTCTTCCTTCACCAAGTTTTAGCTCTAGTGATACTGAGGTTGTAGCCTTAAGATTTGAGTTGTAGCTCAAAAATTATTGTAAAAATTTTCCACATAGTGCACTAGTTCAAAGTGGGTTTTCTCCCTATTTGGGTTTCCCACTTAAAATTTCTTGTCTCTTGTGTATGTGTGTTGATGATTTCTCTCTTTTGAATTGTTTTTCAGATTAAGTGGTTGAGTTTGTGATTTGTAAAAGTTGAATTGAACATTGATTCACCCCCTCTCAGTGTTCTAGTTTCTAACAATGATATGGTGATTTTCATAGGATGATCACAAACCTCAAGGATGGTCTTGCAAATGGTTGACCCAAAACCGAGAATGGTGGTTTTCATAGTGGAGTACCAAAACCAAAATGGTGCTGGTTTTACATATGGTTTACCAACAACCAAAAGTAGTTGTTTTGCAAAGTGGTTTACCAAAACCAAAAATGAAGGTTTTTAAGTGGTTTACCTACAACCACGTCATGATGTGCCAAGTACTATTATATGCCCTCATCACATTTTACTATAGGGAATAATATAGGAAAATCTGTTGAATCTGTTGCTCATACACACAAACTGAAAACTTGAAATGGAACATTAGATTATGTTCTGGCCCCTTAATGTGAATTTTCCACTTATTCACATAGGAAAACTACAAACATGAACACCGAAATTGGAACTTTGAAAAACACGGTGGAAAGCGCATTGTACAAAACTACAAACATACATATCACCAAACCGTCATGTGGCCCCATCATTGGTGACTGACGAGAGGTTGTTGATTGACCTCAAACCTCTGTTTTCCTTTGTCCTCTGATGTGATGCTGCTAGCTCAATGGGAATGTGAACATGAAGTTCAAGTATAACTCGGGCGTCGTGTTCACGCGAAAATGTGTCGATAGGATTTTTTTTTCTTTCAATTTTTGACTATGATTCATGATGACAACTTGACTATTAATAAAAATGACACTTATCCTAAACAAAATTGACCTATTTTTTCAATACTTGATTTGTAATGGAAAATTACAAATCCATAAACTCTTAAAATGGATGCTCGAATTGACAAAGTTCCTTATAGAACTGATTCAAAAGCATACTTAAAACATGAATAATGGTGAATTTAGAAAAAAAAATGTTATTTTAAATCAAATAAGGACCAAAATTTGATTTACTAATAATAGAAACCAATATTGGAGGACACATTTTTGCATACGAATATTTGAACAATTTGCATGGAGAGAATATTGATGGTGGAGGTAAATGCATGGGATTTCAAGTATCTTTTCCTTCGACACGTGGGTGGTACAAAAATCAATTATCATTGCATCCCAATCTTTGGACTATACCCAAAAATGATCCTACTCTCGGTTGGTAGATCTGATCCAAATACTAAATAGTAGGAGACAACTATAAATCAAAGAGTTGTAACTTATCCTGCAGAGTAATTATGATATATACCGATAGTAATTATGATCTCTCAAACTTTGAAATCCTTATAGAAACCAGTAAATAAATATGAAACTTGCACATTATCATACAACGCCTACAACAACACAATTTCTCTAGATTATCTAGGATGTCGACGATTTAGAGGTACACGCATTCGATGAAGCATATAATATTGAAATCATTCCTCCTGGACTTTACACAGGGCCGAATTAAGGTTTCCGAGTGCCCTAGGAAGTACTCGGAGCGTGTGCCCCACCTCCCACCCGAGACCAATGACCCACCTATATGTGCAATCGAAAACAAAATTTAAATCAAAATGTAATAATATAATTGATGCAATTGAAAACAAAATTAATGCAACGCCAAAATCAAATGTAAGAATCAAAATGCTAGAGCAGTTACTGTTAGGGTTTGATCACTTAGCTGTTAGGGGACTGTGGTTTGATCACTTTGACTTTAAACTTTGAAAGTTGAGCCTTGAGGGGTCAGGGCCTAAGGCCACCACTAGAGGGGAGAACTCAGAACTTAGACTCAGAATGAGAACTTGAGAAGACTGAAAACTGAATTTTCAAGTTCCATTGTTCCAATCATGATTCACAATGTATTATGTAGGGCCTAGCCACCTAGGCTATAGCCTGTAAGGTTGTAATTCGCTGGAGTCTGAGTGCGGCTAGACAGGGAGTCGGGACTCGATATATAGGGCAGGGGGCAGGCAAAGGCGGCAAAGAAAGTGCGCAGCAAAGATGGGCTGCAGCCTTAGGAGTCACCGTGTCACTCAAAGAAGTCAACACTATCAATCTGTCGGAGATTCATAGAAGTAGAAGATAAAAAAATGAATAGGGGGTTCCACTTCCCGGGTTTGTACCACGCCGCCACGCCCACAGATTAATTAGTAATGAGTAATCATGAATTTCTATGTTAAAGTGATTCGTGAACAGTGAAGTGTGAACTGGAACAGTGAATTTGAGAATCGATTCGATCATTTGTTAAGCAGTTGAAAACTTGAAACTCGTAGACTTCGATTGTCTTCTTGTGGTTTTAATATCAAATTTGTTTTGTAAAATTTTAAGTTTTAACCTAGACGCATGTTGTGCCGCCATTGACGACATGGAATTTTTTTCAAAAAGTGGCGCCCTCCTTTTTGTGCACCCTAGGCAACTGCCTAGGTTGCTAGGGTAAGACACGCCCTAAATTTACAGATCCCTTATTTATTCGTCACGAGTTGATTTTAAAAATAAATTCTTGGCGAGATCTAGCCATGTGAACAACCAAAGACAAAAAAATGATTTTCTACCCAACAAGATCAAAGTGCGCAGTGCGCAAATGAAAAGATTAGATTATGCGGTGAAATAATTGATGTGGAAGGAATATTAAAAATCAAATATTTTGTTGCATATTTTAGCTTGGAAGGCAATATAGTTGTGTTGGTATCGATTTGATCCTACACGCCTTGTGGACTGCACTTCAGAACATAATAGCATCATTCTTTCTCTTTTGATAGATTTATAGTTGTGACAATACTCACATCGTAAAAATAATTCTTATTCAAACCGCAAGCTTCATATATTTCCCTTCTCTAATACCAAATGAAATCTTTCAATCAGACTTAATCGAGATCATAAGAACACAATGATTCTCTTCTATTCATTCATTTCTTCACTCACATAATATAAATATATAGAGAATAAGTTTCATATATAATAGGAAACCTACAACAAACACCTTAATACGTGAGTCGGTTTAATAACCGAATATCACTTATAAACAATAATTAAATACTAACACTACTACAAGAGGGGGTCATTTGAGACATAACATAGAGACAAAAATATAATTTCGTATCAAAATTTTCCCCCTTTTACAAAATTAATAACACATTGAAGTTCTCCTCTCATGAATGTTTGATGGGGTACTTCCATTTAAAAAATATCAATGCAAATCACATCGAAAGGTGAATACAACTGCAGAGCACAATGGTGAGAAGCAAACAATGGCACATGGCAGATCTTAGGAGCTTAAAACAAATTACAATATATTTTTCTATGGGATTTTAAAGAGGGGTTTTAGGAACAATTGTTTGATAGAGGAGATTATTGTGGGAAGCCATACTAAGGTTTTGTTAGAGTAGGTATTTACCTTAGCTCATGTTCACCTAGGTACTTTATTTACCTTTATTGTATTTATCCTCACCCACTTATGTGTGTGGATATTTATTTTATCTTATTTAGATATTAGGAGATATTATCTAGTTGTTAGGTATAGTTCTTTCCTTGATCTATGGTATTGACTAGTTCTTTCCTAGATCTATGGTATTGACTAGATCCTTGATGTCTAGTTCCCTCATAAATTTATGGACTTGAATAGTTCTTTGATGACTAATTCTTTCCTTGATTTATGGCTTGATCTATGACCTTGACTAGTTCTTAGATTGTTATTCCTTGCCTATTTAAGCAAGGCCCATTCTCAATGTATTACATTGAGTTCCATAATAATATATGATATTGCTTCTCATTTGTTTGCAAAGGTTTATGTAAAGTTATTTTGGTGAATTACTTTCATCTTATTGATCGTGGTGTTTAATTAGCATCTGTGTTCTTGGCTTGGTACGATCTAGTTATCGTTCCTTTCATGGTATCAGAGCTACACGACTTGCCGTCACACCAAAAGCTCGAACTAATGGTGGAGAGGGATCTCATCGTGTTAATTAGCTGTTATAGGTATTTACCTTAGCTCATGTTCACCTAGGTACTTTATTTACCTTTATTATATTTATTCTCACCCACTTATGTGTGTGGATATTTCTTTTATCTTATTTAGATATTAGGAGATATTATCTAGTTGTTAGGTATAGTTATTTCCTTGATCTATGGTATTGACTAGTTCTTTCCTAGATCTATGGTATTGACTAGATCCTTGATGTCTAGTTCCCTCATAAATTTATGGACTTGAATAGTTCTTTGATGACTAATTCTTTCCTTGATTTATGGCTTGATCTATGACCTTGACTAGTTCTTAGATTGTTATTCCTTGCCTATTTAAGCAAGGCCCATTCTCAATGTATTACATTGAGTTCCATAATAATATATGATATTGCTTCTCATTTGTTTGCAAAGGTTTATATAAAGTTATTTTGGTGAATTACTTTCATCTTATTAATCGTGGTGTTTAATTAGCATCTGTGTTCTTGGCTTGGTACGATCTAGTTATCATTCTTTTCATGGTATCGTAGTGGAGATTCTTTGTTAGCATCCGTCTGTAAGTTTTATTTTGCAAATAAATTATTTGTGTATTCATATATTTGGGATTTGGTCGTATTTTGTTGCTGCGTACATTTTTATGGAAAATAGAGGCTTCCATTGGATCTGGAAGGTGTGAAAACCCTAAGATCATTTACTAAAATCTATCGTTTTTGCATACAGTCATTTTTAAAAGATTTTTTTGTTGTTGCAGAAAAGCACATTGGTTCACCTCGAGATTCATGCCCACCTAAAAAGAAATCGAAGGATTTTTTGAGATCTACATGATTAATTTTTTATTGTGGTGAATTTACCAAAACACCTATTAAAATCCTTAGCCCTTGGTCATATGGTATGGTCATATGAGGGCTTAAAACTTGTGATTTCTACTAGTAGGTGCTTAGCTTCACCCCTTTAATTTTATTTGTGTGGTGAAGGTAACAACATTTTACTTTGTTTTAGTGCTCTTTCCATTAGAGTTATTTATTTTAAGATTTGCACTATAATTATAAAGTGCAAAATATGGAGGAGTGTTGTAATCAATTGTGGACGCAATTTCGGTTGAGCTGACGTCCTAAATTTTGGAAGTTACGATTTGTACCTATCATAGATTCTCGAGAATGATATACTTTTCTCTAAATTATGTGGACTTGAAGAGGATATTGTAAAATTTGTGGAAGAAAATAGATCGCTCAAGAAGTGAAATTCTCTTCTACAATCACTCATTCATGATAAGGATACAATAATACACTCCCTGCAGAACAAACTTGCTAGCCTACAACATCACCATCATATTGTGGACAACCATATCCATGCTCCTAGTCCACTTGCAGTTGTTGCTCTTGTACCCACTGACATTGATCTCGAGTCTTTGAGCCTGAACCGATTTTGATGCTTCTAAACCTGTGAGGCTTGTTATTGCATGCTCTTCCACATCTCGTGCATATTACAAGTACCACATGTTGTGTATCCTACTTCTACTCAATTGCATGGATTTTTTAAGAAGCATACCACTGCATTTAGTTCTTGCATGCTCCGTTCTATAGGTCTCGATGAGTGAGTCATTGACAAAAATTTGCAGGGTATTGTTTCCTCTATTCCACATGTTAAGTGGAATTCTCGTCATGACATTGGTTTTCGAGCAGATACTTCATTGGGATCACACATTGATAGAGCTCCTTTTTTTGTTCACTTGATTCTTTCTGAGGATTGTGAGCAATACATGAGTTCTACATCTTCACTTAGGCTTGAGAAACCTAATAATTCAGTTGTCGACATGATCAACCCACATTCTCGTTGTTCTTTTGCATGCACCCATTGTGCATTTTACACCAAGTCATATGCGGGCATCTTCTTCATCCATCTGTGTTGATTTGGGGTGGATATCTGATCACTTGTGGAGGCGACATATGCATTCATTAGAGGAATCTACAGTGTGGCTCCTCCATTCGGCCTTTTTCTCCACTTTCTATACCTTATGCATTGTGATGCTTCTTGTTTTGAGCATTTTTCTTTAGCAAGTGTAATGTATCACTCTTGTTTGTTGAGAGATTTTATCTATATTTTCGACACTTTTGGCATGTTGTGCAGTCTCTCTTGTGGGGGAACTATTTTGATGGAGCCCAGTGTTAGTTTATTAGTGTTTTAGTAGTTGTTATGACAACTCACAGATTTATAGTGTCACTCCACCCATTCAGCAGACATGGGAGGGTGTAGTGTTGCTCTCGCTTCTTTGGGTTTCGTGTCCTTGCCTTGGTACCTTGGATTTTCTTGGATCGTGACACTTTGGAGTTTGTGTCCTTGCCTTGTTGCTTTGGTTATCATTTTTGGATCGTGGCACACCTATTTATAGTAGTTGATCAAATTATGTTTGGTGTTTTTGCACTTTGGACATCA